>JANEHK010000545.1:0-22666 GCA_025960845.1 Tachycineta bicolor | reverse complement strand
GGGGGTCTCTTCTGGGGAGGGGTCACCAAAAATGAGGAAGTAAGATGAGTCTTCTTCATCCTGACCTTTCTACCTTTTCAATGAATTCGTGACAAATGAATCCTTGGTAGAACTTATAGTTTTCTGTGTTCAACGGTTCTTTTAAGCAGGAAATCTGCAGCTATCTTATGTCCTATTTACCACATTTTGGTTTTTGTTACAAGCACAGCTACATAAACATAAAACTGACAAGCAGTGAGTTACTAAATCCAGGATAGCTTATCTAAGATCTGGCCTCTGTTATCTGCAAGCAAAGCTTATCCACCTACTTTAGTTATTTCAGCAACTATGATCTTAACTTTCCTAAAATCCCTAATTCTTCAAATTTAATATCTCATACCCAGCAGCATTTGGGATCTGAGGGCTTTTGGGATGCAGAATTTGGGATTTCGGATCATTTAGGATTGGGGTTTGGGTATCCAGCAGCATTTGAGATCTGGAGTTTGGGATATTTTAGGATCCAGGATGTGGGATTTGAAAGCATTTGGGTCATTCCTTGGGATCCAGCAGGACTTGGGATCATTTCAGACCCCAGGGTCCCCGAAGCCCCCGATATCCCCAAAGGGCCCCTTTGTCTCCGCTCAGCCGCTCCCATTGCTGGCCCCGCCCCTTTCCCCGCCCCCATTTCCTCACAGCCAGGCCCCGCCCACTTTCGGCTTCTCCGCGCGCGGGTCGCGGTGAATCTGCTCCGGGCTGCGGGCGGGGACCTTGGGGACACCAGCGGCCACATGGTCCTGGCGTGGCGCGGTCATGGGAGCCGCCAGCTCGCCCAGGGTGGCCACCACGGCCAGCAGCGCCTCCAGCAGCTGGGGAGGGAACAGGGGAGGTGGCGGGGACCTCGTGGCTCTTGTGGCCTCCTGGGGTGGCCCCTGTGCCCTCCCGGGATCCCTTTTGTCCCCTCCCTGGAGGGCGCAGCTGTCCCCTCTGCCGCCCCCCTGCCACCCCCCACTGTCCCCTCTGCCACCCTCGGTCCCCTCCACCCCTTTGTCACCTTCACCCTTCCTGTCATGCCCTCCTGTCCCTTTGGGAACCCCTGTCCCCTCCTGCCAACCCCGTGTCCCCCCTGTCCCCTCTCCCACCCCTCGCCGGGATTGTCGCACCTCTCGAGGCTCCATGGCCGCTGGGGACACTCCGAGGGACGGGGGGGGACACGCCCGGGTGACACTCGAGGAACGGGCGGGTCCGGGTGCGGCCCCTCAACCCCCGCCGGTCCGGCCCCCCGCGCCCGCCGCTGTCACCGCCGGGGTCACAGCCAGGGGGGACAGGGGACAGAGGGGACACCGGCAGCGTGTGCAGGCGTCCTGCGGGCACAGCTCTCTGCGCAGAGGACGCGGAGGGAACTTGCCACGGCCGGAGCGGGGATTCTCCCCCTCGCAGCCCCGTGAGTTTCCGGCAGTCGGGGCGGTGCCGCGGCCGATGAGGGCACGAAGGCGAGTACGGGCACAGCCCGGCTCGCCCGGCACGGTCAGGCTGGCTCGGCGCTCTCTGGGAGGGACATTGCTGGGAGCAGAGCCGATATTCCGGCAGAGTCCGCAGAGCCGGACAGCTCCTGCTGGAGGGGCTGCGAGGAGGAGGAGGATGACATTGATGAGATTGGTGAGGTTGATGAGGTTGGTGAGATTGATGAGACTGATGAGATTGATGAGGTTGATGAGATTGGTGAGATTGATGAGGTTGATGAGATTGATGAGATTGATGAGATTGATGAGAGATTGATGAGATTGATGAGAGATTGATGAGATCCGCACTGCCTTGAGGGGAGCCCTGGCCAGGCTCTTGTACTGCCCCGGTGAATCCTCTGAACCCTTCCAATAAATCCCTGGTTTGTTCATTTCACTCTGTCCAGCCTCTGTTCCAGGAGCCTCTCCAGGCACCAGCTCCACTGAAGGGGGTGCAGGTGCAGGTTTTGGGGGTCCCGGTGACCCCCGGGGCAGGGTCAGTACTCAGCAGCAGGGCCGCGATCGAGGGTGTTAGGAGCTGCCTGGGACTGCCCCCCACAGCCCCCAAATCACACCCGGGTGTGAAAAACAAAGCTCACTCTTTGAAATTGTTACAAGTTTAACCAGGGATAAAAAAGGGACAATATCCAGCGCTGAGGTGTTTTAAAACAATGTTGTCTGCGCTCCGCTCCATTGCTGGGGCCCATACACATTCATGGGTTTGGACATCATTCAAACATTCCTGTGAGTTTTTGATGTTCCAGGAACTCTCCAGTTTGGTTCCCACTTCTGACTTGTCTGCAGCACATCTTGTGCATGAGGTCCATGTATTTTATTCCTTCTCCTGGTCCCATCCTGTCATTCCACACTCCCTGGGAAATTAATAAATTCTTCTCTGGCGCTCTGGTTTCTGTCACTGTTATCTGATCACCGGTCCCAGTGCCACTGCCCCATTGTCCCCAGAGCAAAGTCCACATCCCAGCGCCACCGCCCCGGTGTCACCGTAGCAATGTCACCAGCCCAGTGTTCGCACACCCACTGTCACTGTGCCAGTGCCACTACCGCAGTGAGCTATCCCAGTGTCACCCCAGTGTCACCCATGGCATCAGCCCAGTGTCCCCATCCTGGGGCAGGGGAAGGTCTGAACTGGTCTGTACTGGTCTGAACTGATCTAAACTGGTCTATACTGGTCTGTAAGGCTCTGTACTGGTCTGAACTGGTCTGTTCTGGTTCTCTGCAGCCCCATGCTGCTCTATACTGGTGCATATTGGTCTGTACTGGTCTGAACTGGTTCATACTGGCCAGGGCAGGGGAAAGACTCTGTAGGTCTGTAGATATTCATACTGGTCCATATTGGACTGAGCTGGCTTGTACTGGTCTGTACTGGTGTCTTGGTTTGAAAGACAGGTATCTGCTAGGGAGGGGCAGGGCCTCTCTAGGAGTGGGGAATTCCAATCCCCTCCCTCCAAGTTATAATTTAGAAAATTAAAGGAGCTTTTTTTCAGGCAGAGCTATGGGGAAAGGAATAACAGTTCTTTACTAGTAACAAACAAACAACAACAACAGCAATAATAATAATAAACAGAACCAAGAACCTCGAGGGGCAACCAAACCTAAGCCCCAAAAACTGGTCTGAATTGGTTTACACTGGTCTATACTGGTTTCTGGGAGTTCTTTTGAGAGACCCAGACAACTGTTGATGGCAAAAGGCACAGAGCCTGCTCTCTGTCCGGGGGGATATCACGGCTGTATTCCTAGGGGTCCTGCCCCCGCTGTCAGAGCTCTTTCCCCATCCTCGCCGGTGCCAAGAGAGAGCAAGACCCCGGCCATCCTGGGCTTTTTCCCAGGGGGGACGGGCCCAGAGGCAGGGACAAGCCACTACCCAATCAGGGATAAGGTGGGAGTGGAACAGAGTTGGGTTACATTCCAGTGTGAGGGATGAGAGGGGCTGAGCAGGGACAAACCATGAGATACAGTTGCCAAGGGGATACAATAGAAAACATTACAAACCCCAATATAAAAATGAAACACAATACAAACCAAATTAACACACTGTAACACTGGTTCATACTGGTCAGGGCAGGGGAAAGCCCCTCCTGGTCTGTAGAAACTCATACTGGTCTGAACTGGTCTGAACTGGTCCCCACTACTCTATACTGGTCCATACTGCTCTATAGTGGCTCATACTGGTCTATACTGGTCCCTACTGGTCTAAACTGGTCTATACTGGTCAGGGCAGGTGAAGTCTCTACCGGTCTGTGTGTGTATATATATATACACACACACACACACACACACACACACACATACTGGTCTATACTGGTCTGAATGGGTTTATACTGGTTCACACTGGTCTATACTGATCCATACTGCTCTGTACTGGTCTATACTGGTCTGTACTCGTCCACACTGGTTTTTACTCACAAATGGCCACACACAGCACCATCAGCCTCACGGCCAGCCTGTGCCCAACCCAGAGCCCAACTCATCCATACTGGTCCACACTGGTTTATACTGCTCTATACTGGTCCATACTGGTTTATACTGCTCTATACTGGTCCATACTGGTCCATACTGGTCCATACTGGTTTATACTGCTCTATACTGCTCTATACCAGTCCATACTGGTTTATACTGGTTTTACTCACCCATGGGTGCACACAGCACCATCAGCCCCACGGCCAGCCCGTGCCTGGCCTGCAGCCAGTGCTGGCACTGCCGTGCCTGTTGCTCCTCGCGCTCCAGCGCCACTGCCGCCGCCTCGGCCACAGCCCTGAGCAGCTGCAGCCGCTCCAGGTCCTCATCCCCGAGGGTCCCCAGGGCCACCGGCAGGGCCACCACAGCGGGGAGAGTGAGAGGGGGGACACCTGGGTGTTGCTGTGTGTTATTTGGTTTCATATTGTCTTTCATTTTTATATTGGATTTTATGTTATAATGGTTTGTTCTGTTCTCCCCTGTCCTGGAAAATGTTATACCCGAGGATTGTCCCTGCTCCCCTTCCCTGCCCATCCTCCCATACTCCTCCCAGTCCCCTCCTGTGGGCCCTGTCTATCATTTGGCTGTTCCACCCAGGTTCTGGAGAGTTCAGGTAAAAGGCATCAAATGATGGGGCAAGGGCCAAGAAGATTCCTCCCTTTATGTTCCCCACCGGTTTCCTTGAATGTAATCCAACCCTGTTCCACTCCCACCTTATCACTCATTGGGTATGGGCTTGTCCCCTCCCAGAGCCCCTTCCCTGGATATAAGCTCAAACCAGGTGGCTGTGTGGTCTCTTGTTCTGGGCACTGGGATGGGGCAGAGGTCTAGGCAGGACCTAACAAAGACTGAACAAAGCCCTGTTTTCGTCCCTGGGTCAAGTGCAAGACCTCCTTCTTTTGCTGCTGACAGGGTCTCGCTCTCTCGTGCTAAGGGAAAGGTTCTCAGCTGCCTCCTGGGTTCTTAGGACCCAGAAATGCTCCTCCTGTCTGTGGTGTTGGCTTGCACTAGCCTGGGAGAAACGGAGCAGGAGAGCTCCAGGGAGAGACAAGCCCCACCTCAGGACAGGAAAGGGGGGTCTGGGGGGTGGGGGAGGGTTTGGAGGGTCCCAGGTGGGGCTTGGGGGGGTCTAAGGTGAGGTTTTGGGGGTGTGGAGGGTCCCAGATGAAGTTTGGGGGATCCTGAGATAGCTTTGGGTGGCTCTGGGAGAGTTTGGGGGGGTCCCATGTGGGGTTTGAAAGTTTAGGTGAGGTTTTGGTGGGTTTTGGGTTAGGGTTATCTCCTCTTCTGAGGAGATTTTGGGGGGTCCCTAGGTGAGGATTTGGGGGTCCTAAGTGTTCAGGTGAACATCCCAAGGGATTCCCAGATGAGGATTTGGGGTTTCTCAGGGGTCCCAGGTGAGGTCCCAGGGAGGTTTTGGGGTTCCCAGGTACCTAGGAGAGATCTGGGGGTATTACACCTGAATCTCCCCAGGAACATGGGGGCTCCCACCCCCCATTTTCACCCTCCCCACCCCTCTGAAGTCTACAGACTCTGGAACTTTCCACTTCCCTTTTCCCTCCCAGCCACACTCACAGCCCTGGGAGTTCCCAAACTTCACCAAAACCTCCAGACCCCCCCAGTCCCCCAAATCCCCTTGAGTGCCTGCTGTGGGTGACCCCAGGGGTTTTGGGGTTCCTACCTTGGGCTCCATCCCTGTCCCTGCCCTGGAGCTCTGAGGGCCGAGGGTGCCGAGGCTCGGAGGAGGGAGGGCCCCACGCCCTGATCCTCCCCCAAGGGGCAGAATTCACCCTGCCAGGACCTCAGTGACCCTTTTGGGGCTGGGTTTAACCCCTCAGGGCCCGGCTTGATCCCCCAGGGCTCCATTTCCCCTGCCAGGACCCCACTGACCCCCTCAGGTGCTTGATATCCCCTGCCAGGACCCTGATTTACCCCCATTCATCCTTTCAGGACTCCACTTAACCCTTCAGGGCTCTCATTTACTCTTTCAGGACCCATTTTACCCCATCAGGACCTCATTTAACCCCTCAGGACCCAATTTATCTTTCAAGGGTCCCACTCACCCCTTTCAGGACCGTGTTTATTGCCCCATGTTGGGAGTTAAATTTGTTTCTTTTTTACTAATAGAATTTTTTCCCATAAGTTGCTAGGAATTTAACTACTGGGTACTTATGGGTACTTGACCAAAACAAAGAGGTGACCAAATGTTGGGAGAGGAGTGCAGCATTGAGCTACACTTCTTTTGTCTCGGGGAGTTTCTCTCAGAGGGGGGAAAATAATGCGAGTTTTGGGGGCAGGCAAAGGACAGGGCTGGGGGCAGCTGCGCTCTCTCACTCGGCATTTTCGGAGGGGGGACAGCCGAGATGTTGTTTGCTGCAGGAGGAGTTCACTGTCATCACCAAGTCCGGTCCGGGGAGATCTACCACCACGTGCTCGTGTGCTCAGGAATTGTGAACTCGCCTCCTCCTGCCCTGCTGGAGCGGGGCCGCTGCTGTCCCGCTCTCAGCGTTTTCTCCAGCGCTACCCTGGGTCTTTCTACTGTAGCCCCGCACCTCCTGTCCTGCCAAGGACGTCCTGCAATTCCAGCTACCACCGTGGAGCTTCTGATACATCTCATCCACCAGCCCAGGATCTCTGCTCATTCCTGCTGTTCCAGCTTGGTGTTCCTCCGGGTCCTGCAGGGGCACTGGGATCAGACTGCCCCGGGGTTTGTGAAGCAAAGCCCCTCGAGGGTTCGTTGTTAATGCTGTGGCTGTTGTTTGTTTGTTTGCCTGGTTATACATACTGGTAGAGAACTGTTATTCCTATCCCTATATCTCTGCCTGAGAACACCTTAATTTCAAAATTATAATAATTCAGAGGGAGGGCATTTGAATTCTCCATTCCAAGAGAGGCTCTGGCTTTCCCTGGCAGAAACCTGTCTTTCAAACTAAGACAATACCATTCCCTGAGTTAGTTATAACATTAAAAAGTTAGTTATAATAGTTATAATATAAAAACATTTTAGCATTGCGCAGTCTCTATTTTAATATTTTGCTAAAGCCTATGATATAAAATCGATTTATTACGCTGCCATTTCTGTCAGCTATACAGTGCACACATAAACTGATAGATTATATTACATCAAAAAGCAGCTGAAAGGAATTATAAATTGCACCATATCAAAATTGTTGTGATCAATAACAGCGTGCAAAAGCCGGTACATGAATGCGAAAGCCAATATTGTATTGTCATTTATCTTGTTATTTCTGACATGGGTCTGCTGCCTCTTCTGCAAGGCACTGAGGGGCCTCATTCACCCCCTGCCCCTGCATCCCTGCATGTCCCTGAGTGTCCCTGAGCATCTCTGTGTGGCCCTGAGTGTCCCAAGTGATGTTAGCCCAGGAATTCTCATCAGCATTTGGGACAGGTTCAATAAAAATTCCCAGAAAATTCCCAAATTTGTCTCAAATCCTGCATGCTGAGGACACAGGTGACACCAGCGATGTTCCCAATGATGTCACTGCCCCAATGATGTCACAGCAGTGACATCACTGTCCCCCCAGCAGCCTCGGGATGTCCTCGATGGCTTTTTGGCACCACTCAGCCACTGCGGGGCCACCAGGGCCACCAGGGTGGCTCACGACGAGCCTGTGGATGTCCCCAAGCGTCCCCAGCAGGTGATGTGTGGTCAGGCGGGAGCTGGCCTCCCACAGCCGCTCGGCCTCTGCCACTGCAGCCACCAGGGCCTCAGGGACATTTGGGGTCACCTCCCCTGTGCCCTCCAGGGCTAACTCGATGTCCCCGAGCCGGCGCAGCAGCTCCCAGGGGAACACGGTGGCTTTGTCACACGCGGCCACCAAGCGCTCCAGCAGCATCCAGGTATTGGTCGGCAGCCGTCCACTCCTGGTGGTCGCGTTCCCCCAGTCATCGTGGAGCTTGGTGGCCTCCTCGGCCAGCCGGTCCCAGCTCTCCATGAGCGCAGCCACCAACTCCCGCCAGACGCTGGCCGCTGCTGTCACACGGGCACGGGCCGAGGAGGCCCCCAGGTTGGTCCCGAGGGCGGCCACGGCTTGGCCCAGGGAGGTGACATCACGCTGGGCCAGGGGGGTGACACCACGGAGGTTCAGGGTGCAATGGAGGTGCCAGGTGAATTTCCTCAGGGCTGCACGCAGGGACCTTGGGGACACGGCCCGCAGCACGTCCTCGTCTGGCCCAGCCACGGTGGCTACCAGCTCACCCAGGGTGGCCACTGTTATAAATTGCACGACTCAAAGTTTTGGTCCCAATTAGAATTTTATTAATTACAGCAAGCGGAGCATAAGCAAATACAGCGCTGGGCGACAGGGAGTCTGCGCTCCACCAGCTGCCGCACCGTACGACTTTTCAGTCCCTTTTTATACAGTTTTCTTCTCCTGCTGGGTTTTATCTTGTTGCTAGGAGACCGTCTTCTGTCTTCCGCTTATCACCCACGACAGCTACAAAAAGCTTTGTTAAGCAATAGCACAAAGTGTCTAAAAATCATGAGTCATCCTGTGCTTGCAAGAAAAAAATCATGAGTCATCATGTGTTTGCAAGTTTAAAAGTTCTTTAAAAGTCCTGAGTCATCCTGCGCTTGCAAGTTCAATGAACAAAGTATTAACCCGTCACAGCCACCACAGCCACCAGCGCCTCCAGCACCTGGGAATGGGACAGGGGAGGTGGCGGGGACCTTGTGGCACTTGTGGCTTCCTGGGGTGGCCCCTGTGCCCTCCCGGGGTCCCCTTTGTCCCCTTCCTGGAGGGCTCAGCTGTCCTCTCTGTCCCTTTGTCTCACCCTGTCCCCTCTGCCACCACCCTGCCACCCCCTGCGGTCCCCGCTGCCCCCCCCACGGTCTCGCCCCCACCCCCCCCCCCCCCGCCCCCCCCGGCCTACTACCCTCGGTCTCCTCCACCCATCTGTCACCTCTCCCTTCCTGCCACACCCTCCTGTCCCCTCTGTGACCCGCTGTCCCCTCTGCCAGCCCCGTGTCACCCCTGTCCCCCCCTGCGCCCCCGCGCCGGGACTGTCACACCTTGCGGGGCTCCATGGCCGCTGGGGACACGGCGGAGGCGCCTTGGGGACACTCTGGGGGCGAACAGGACTGGTGACAGTCGTGGACACGTGGGAATGTGGAGAGACCTGTTGGAAAAAAATGAAGAGATGACGTTATCTTCCCGGGCCTGCCCCCCTCCCGCGGGGCCACTGCGAGGTCCCCAATGTCCCCCTGAGTGTCCCCAGTACCCCCTGATTGTCCCCAACAAAGCCCAAGTGTCTCCCCAATGTCCTCCTGGGGATACTGGGGACACACTGAGGTCCTGTTGGGGACACTGCAGGAACATCGGGGACATCGTGGTGACCCAAAACATGACAGGGAAGATTAGGGTGGCCCTGGTGTCCCTGAGGGAAGGACACGGGGTTGTCCCCAAGGCCACCAACGTCCCCCTGGGGTGTCCCCGTGCCCCGGCGCTTACAGCACCATCCCCGTTTAGGGGAGTTTGAGGGATCCCAGTGAGACATTAAATTTGAAGAATTAGGGATTTTAGGAAAGTTAAGATAATAAGTTTCTGAAATAGCTGAAGTAGATAGGTAAGCTTTGTTTGCAGTTAACAGAGCCCAGATCTTAGATAAGCTATCCTGGATTTAGTAACTCACTGCTTGTCAGTTTTATGTCTGTTGTAACTGTGCTTGTAACAAAAACCAAAATGTGGTACATAGGACATAAGATAGCTGCAGATTTCCTGCTTAAAGAACCCATTGAACACAGGAAACTATAAGTTCTACCAAGGATTCATTTGTCACAAATGCATTGAAAAGATAGAAAGGCCAGGAAGAAGAAGACTCATCTTCCTCGTTTTTAGTGACCCCTCTCCAGAATAGAGCCCCGACTCATTTTAAGAAACAAACTACGCATGCCTAATAGCCTTTTTGCCAATTAGCATACGAAGCGAGGAATGGGAGGTGACAGGGGTATAAATATGCATTTGTATTTTAGGTATTCAACACTTTTGTGAATAAAAGGCTTTATAATTATTTGTAAATTTTGCAGCGGGTGTTAGGGAGATATCCCGAGTGCTGCCCAGCCGTAATAAACATACACTTTCTAACTTGAAACTGTTAGAGAGTTTTTGTCCATCACAGTTGGGTATCGATACTAGATCAATACCCATATTTCTTTAATAAGTCACCAGGTGGGGTTTAGGGGTCTCAGGTGAGGTTTTAGGGGGGGTGATGGGTCCCAGATGACATTTTGGGGATCCTAAGAGGGCTTTCGGGGGTCTTGGGAGGGTTTCTGGGAGTCCTGGAAGGGTTTTAGGGGCTCCCATGTGGTGTTTAAATTTAGGTGAGGTTTTGGGGGGTTCTGAGGAGATTTGGGGTGTCCCAGGTGAGGTTTAGGGGGGTTCCAGGTGTCCAGGTAAAGGTCCCAAGGGACTCTCAGGTGAGGATTTGGGGTTTCTGGGGTGGGAATCTCCAAGGATTTGGGGGTTCCCAGCTGCCCAGGTGAGGATCTGGAGTTTCCCAGGTGTCCCAGGTGAGGCCACAGGGAGGTTTGGGGGTTCCCAGGTACCCAGGTGAGATTTTTGGGGGTTCCACTTGAATATCCCCAGGAATCTGGGGGCTCCCACCTTTTCACCCTCCCTGCCCCTCTGAACTCCACAGACTCTGGAACTTTCCACTTCCCTTTTCCCTCCTGGCCGCACCCACAGCCCTGGGGGTTCCCAAACTTCACCAAAACCCCCAGACCCCCCCAGTCCCCCAAATCCCCTTGAGTGCCTGCTGGGGGTGACCCCAGGGGTTTTGGGGTTCCCACCTCAGGTTCCATCCCCGTCCCCATCCTGGAGCTCTGAGGGCCGAGGGTGCCGAGGCTCGGAGGAGGGAGGGCCCCACACCCTGATCCTCCCCCAAGGGGCAGAATTCACCCTGCCAGGACCTCAGTGACCCTTTTGGGGCTGGGTTTAACCCCTCAGGGCCCGGCTTGATCCCCCAGGGCTCCATTTCCCCTGCCAGGACCACACTGACCCCCTCAGGTGCCTGATATCCCCTGCCAGGACCCTGATTTACCCCCATTCATCCTTTCAGGACCACACTTAACCCCTCGGGGCAATCATTTATCATACCAGGACCCATTTTACCCCATCAGGACCCCATTTAACCCCTCAGGATCTCATTTATCCTTCCAGGGCCCCATTCAGCCCTTTCAGGACTGTGTTTATTACCCCACAAGCCTGATTTACCCCCAGGGGGCAGAATTTGCTCTGCCAGGACCTCAGGGACCCTTTTGGGGCCTGGATTGATCCTGTAGGGCTCCATTTCCCCTGCCAGGACCCCACTGTCCCCCTCAGGGCCCATTCACCCCACCCAGGGCTCTGATTTACCCTGCCAGGACCCTGATTTACCCCCATTCATCCTTTCAGGTCCCCATTGACCCCTCAGGACCCCAATGACCCCCCTCAGGGCCACATTTATCCTTCCAGGACCCCATTTATCCTTCCAGGACCCCACTGACCCCTCAGGGCCTCGATTTATCCTTCCAGGACCCCACTGACCCCCCCAGGGCCCATTCACTGCTCTGATTTACCCTGTGTTGAGGGTTAAGTTTTTCCCTGTAGAATTTCCCCCCCCCCCCCGCCATGAGTTACGGAGATTTTACGTACTGATAGTTAAGGGTGCTTAAGGGGACAAAGGAGGTTGATTGCTAGGTTTTGGGAGAGAGAGGAGGCTCTCGGGGGACAGGGGGGGGAAGGACTGGCATTGCTCTCGGTTCTCCCGGGGAGCATGGTGGCACGACAGAGAGCTGCCTGAAGTCCACAGCTAGCGGAGGAGCCTGGTCCTGGGAATTCTATCATCTGTTGGAGCGCCCAGGAATTCGGAGTTTCTTCGTTGCCCTGCTGGATTCTAGGTCAGCCCGAGACCAGCCGCTGCGGCTTTCTCCAGCACTGCCCACCTTGTGTGCCAGGACACCCCCCTGCCTGCCGAGGACAATCCACCGCTTCCAGCTTCCAGCCATCAGCACCGGAGCTCTCAGCGTTTGCCCTCAGGGTTCTTAGTTCTGTTTTACTGTTATAATTATAAGTGCTGTTGTTTGTTTGTCCTGTTATATTTACTAGTAAAGGACTGTTCTTCCTTCCCCATAGCTCTGACCAAAAAGTTTTTTTTTAATCTTCCAAATTATAATAACACGGAGGGAAGGATTTGAATTCCTCATTTCCTAGAGAGGCCTGCCTCTCCTTAGCAGATACCTGTCTTTTTTTTCTTTTTTTTTTTATCAAACCAAGACAGAATTTGGCGCCCAAATCGTGGGGCACGAGGGCATTGGAGAGAAACGGAATAACAGTTCTTAAGTGCCTCCATTGTTGTGTACTGTCCGTCATGTGGTCTAGCTTGAGCTGGTTCGGGTGGCATGTGGGTGTCGCTATATTCATCCCATTTGCAGGCCCTTTTCTAAACATGGGCCCTGTAACTAAGGTTACTGTGGCTGTTATCCAGTTTGCTATATGGGTTAACGAAGTGAGGAAATCGTGGATTTTTAATTTCCTCTGGAAGGCAGGCACATGGATTCAGGGCTATCATACATTAACTGTGTGTTTCTGGGGTTACTTTATCAACAGTACCTACTGTGAAGAAATGACACCAGGGGAAATTTTTTCACAACCCTTCACCCAGCTTTTTGGACCTACCCCACCAGTCTTTGAAGGGTTCAAATCTCTAAATGTTAATGACAGCATACAGTGGTTGGTGTTGCTGGTATGCCTGTTCTGTTTAGCATTTAGAGATAAGGGGATACTGACCTGGATAACCACCCTGATACCTCCCCTAGATTGTAAGGACACTGCCCCACAGCCTGACCCTGCCCCACAGCCTGCCTCGGGAATAAACCACCCCGATTTGGTGAAAGAGATAGGTGAGATGCTGAGGGAGTACCTTGCCCCTGTAGTAGCCTCATTAGCCCCAGCTGCTGGGAAACCCGAGCCCTGCCCCGACAAAGGAGAGTCTGATGGTGCAGCAGCGGAACCCACAGACGTTACAACCGTCCAGGTTCCAGCTGAACCACAGGGGCAGCCACAGCCAGCAGCAGTGGCCCCTGTGGAAACAAAGAAGTATAAGGTGAAATCAGAGCACCCAGGCAACAAGGATAAGAAAGGAGGGCCCTCACAACCCGCGGAGGAATCAGAGGTTGAGATCATCACTGAGTCCTTGACATATGAAAGTCTCCGTAATCTGCAAAAAGATCTTGCACGACGGGGACGTGAGGCTTATACAGCCTGGTTAGTTCGGGTCTGGGACCTTATAGGTAGAGGCGTGCAACTAGATAGTAGCGAGGCAAGGAATTTGGGACCCTTGACCCAGGACTCAGGTGTGAATCAGGTATTCGTAAGGGAGCCAGGGCCCCTTTCCCTTTGGGAGCGGCTTTTAATGAGTGTAAGGGAGAGGTTTGTCCACAGAGACAGAATGCAGGAGCACCATCATAGAATGTGCTGGAAGACCCTTGAGGAAGGGATCCAACAGCTGAGAGAAGAGGCAGTATTGGAGGTACTCTTTGGGAGGGGTGGACAGCATGATAATGATCCCGACAAAGTCAGGTGCACAGGGCAAATGCTGTGGAATCTGGCAACTCTAGGACCATCTCAATACGCCACATTCATTGCAGGATTTAATCCTGATAACAACCGAGAGACAGTGGGTTCTGTAGCCAACAGGCTTAGAAATTATGAGAGTATGATCAGTGGCCCAATGCAGGCTCAGGTCTCTGCTATGGCTAAGGAACTCGGGGAGAAGATGGAGGAGGTGACAGAGGAGATAAGGGAGGTGAGGGAGGAGATGAGGAGGAACAGTTCCTATGTAGCACCGGTGCGAGTTACAGGCCCCAGAGTCAGAGCTCAACGGCCCCCAGCTAGAGAGAGAGGGTACACCCCACGAGCTGACCTGTGGTTTTTTCTGAGTGACCATGGGGAAGACATGGGAAGGTGGCATGGGAAACCCACTTCTGCCCTGGCAGCACGGGTGCGTGAGCTCAAGGAAAGAAGCACTAATCGAGGGGGTTCCACTAAGATGAAGGTAGGCTCAACATCGCATGACCAAGCTGCCAGGTATTATAGAAGTGAGGATATGTCAGATCCCTGTGAAGGAACCTCTACCATGTATGCCCAGGAAGGGAATAATGACTGGTGCTAGAGGGGCCCTGCCTCTAGCCAGGGAGAGGCACGGGAAAACCGGGTTTATTGGACAGTGTGGATCCGATGGCCTGGCACATCAGAGCCACAGAAATATGAAGCTTTAGTTGATACTGGTTCGCAGTGTACACTGATACCATCGGAATATGTGGGAACAGAACCTATTTCCATTGCTGGGGTGACGGGGGGATCACAGGAATTGACTCTGTTGGAAGCCGAGGTGAGCCTGACCGGGAAAGAGTGGCAGAAACATCCAATTATGACTGGCTCAGGGGCCCCGTGTATTTTGGGCATAGACTTCCTCCAGAATAGCTATTACAAAGACTCTAAAGGACTCAGGTGGGCTTTTGGAATAGCAGCTGTAGAGGCAGAGGGCATTAAGAAATTGCATAGCTTGCCTGGACTGTCAAAGAACCCATCTGCAGTAGGACTCTTAAAGGTAGAAGAGCAACGAGTTCCAGTTGCCACCTCGACGGTGCACCGCCGACAGTATCGGACAAATCGAGATGCCGTGATCCCCATCCACAAGATGATCCGTGAGCTCGAGAGCCAAGGGGTGGTCAGCAAAACCCACTCACCCTTCAACAGCCCCATCTGGCCTGTGCGCAAGTCTGATGGAGAATGGAGATTGACTGTGGACTACCGTGCCTTGAACGAAGTGACTCCACCATTGAGCGCTGCTGTGCCGGACATGCTGGAACTCCAGTACGAGCTGGAGTCCAAGGCAGCGAAATGGTACGCCACAATTGACATTGCCAATACATTTTTCTCCATTCCTCTGGCTGCAGAATGCAGGCCTCAGTTTGTCTTCACGTGGACGGGCGTGCAGTACACCTGGAACCGACTGCCCCAGGGGTGGAAACACAGCCCCACCATCTCCCATGGACTGATCCAGGCTGCACTGGAAAAGGGTGAGGCTCCGGAGCACCTACAGTACATCGATGACATCATTGTGTGGGGAAACACGGCAATGGAAGTGTTTGAGAAAGGAGAGAAGATCATCCAGATTCTCCTGAAAGCTGGTTTTGCCATCAAGCAGAGCAAGGTCAAAGGACCTGCCCGAGAGATCCAGTTCCTGGGAGTAAAGTGGCAAGATGGACGGCGGCAGATTCCCACTGAGGTTATCAATAAGATCACCGCAATGTCTCCACCGACCAGCAAGAAGGAAACACAAGCTTTCCTAGGCGCCATAGGTTTTTGGAGAATGCATATCCCTGAGTACAGCCAGATTGTGAGCCCTCTCTACCTGGTCACCCGCAAGAAGAACGATTTCCACTGGGGCCCTGAACAGCAACAAGCCTTTGCCCAGATCAAGCAGGAGATCGCTCATGCAGTAGCCCTTGGCCCAGTGAGGACAGGACCAGATGTGAAGAACGTGCTCTACTCAGCAGCCGGGAGCCATGGCCTGTCCTGGAGCCTTTGGCAGAAGGTGCCTGGGGAGACTCGGGGCCGACCACTGGGATTCTGGAGCCGAAGCTACAGAGGGTCCGAAGCCAACTACACTCCAACAGAGAAGGAAATCTTGGCCGCCTATGAAGGAGTTCAAGCCGCCTCAGAAGTGATTGGCACAGAAGCACAACTCCTGCTGGCACCTCGACTACCGGTGCTGGGGTGGATGTTTAAAGGAAAGGTTCCCTCCACCCATCATGCCACCGACACCACGTGGAGCAAATGGATTGCCCTCATCACTCAGCGCGCCTGCACTGGAAACCCAAATCGCCCTGGGATTTTGGAAATAATTACAAACTGGCCGGAAGGTGAAAACTTTGGTCTCACAAATGAAGAGGAGCAGGAACAAGTGACACGTGCCAAAGAGGGTCCACCATACAACCAACTGCCAGCAGAAGAAACACGCTATGCTCTTTTCACTGACGGTTCCTGCCGTATCATAGGGATGAACCGGAAGTGGAAAGCAGCCGTATGGAGCCCCACACGACAGGTTGCACAAGCCACTAAAGGAGAAGGTGGGTCAAGCCAACTTGCTGAACTCAAAGCTGTTCAACTGGCCCTGGACATTGCTGAAAGAGAGAAGTGGCCAAAGCTCTACCTCTACACTGATTCGTGGATGGTGGCCAATGCTCTGTGGGGTTGGCTGGACAGGTGGAAAAAGGCCAATTGGCAGCGTAAAGGAAAGCCAATCTGGGCTGCAGATGAGTGGAAAGACATTGCCACTCGGGTAGAGAAGCTACCTGTCAAAGTCCGTCATGTAGATGCCCATGTCCCCAAGAGTCGGGCTAATGAGGAGCACTGAAACAACCAGCAGGTAGATCAAGCTGCAAAGATAGAGGTGTCAAAGATAGACTTAGATTGGCAACACAAGGGAGAGTTGTTCCTAGCTCGATGGGCCCATGATGCCTCAGGTCACCAGGGCAGAGATGCCACCTATAAGTGGGCACGAGACCGAGGGATGGATCTAACCATGGACAGTATTTCTCAGGTTATCCATGACTGTGAGACATGTGCTACCATCAAACAAGCCAAGCGGGTGAAGCCCCTATGGTATGGCGGGCGATGGTCCAAGTATAAGTACGGGGAAGCCTGGCAGATTGACTACATCACCCTTCCCCAAACCTGCCAAGGCAAGCGCTGTGTGCTGACCATGGTGGAAGCCACCACTGGATGGCTGGAGACCTACCCTGTGCCTCACGCTACTGCCCGGAACACCATCCTGGGCCTTGAAAAGCAAATCCTGTGGAGACATGGTACCCCTGAGAGGATTGAGTCTGACAACGGGACCCATTTCAAGAACAGCCTTATAAACACCTGGGCTAGAGAACATGGCATTGAGTGGGTGTACCATATTCCTTATCATGCACCAGCAGCCGGGAAAGTTGAACGATGCAATGGCCTGCTTAAAACCACTTTGAAGGCACTGGGTGGGGGGACTTTCAAGAACTGGGAGATTAATTTAGCAAAGGCCACCTGGTTAGTGAACACTCGAGGTTCCACCAACTGAGCGGGCCCTGCCCAGTCCGAGCCCCTGGGAACAAGAGATGGAGATAAGGTTCCAGTGGTACACATGAGAGGAATGCTGGGAAAAACTGTTTGGATTAATTCTGCCTCCAGCAAAGACAGTCCTGCTCGTGGGGTTGTTTTCGCCCAGGGACCTGGCTGCACATGGTAGGTGATGCAAAAGGATGGAGAGACCCGCTGCATACCTCAAGGGGACCTTGTTTTCTGGTGAACACTGTGACTGTATCTGTATTTATATTCACATGTATATATATGTATATTATTTAAAGGTTTAAATTCACTATAATATGTTGGTGTGGGAAAAATTTGGGGTGGATAATGTTGAGGGTTAACTTTTACTGTAGAATTTTTCCCCCCACCCATGAGTTACTTTTAAGTACTGATAGTTAAGGGTGCTTAAGGGGACAAAGGAGGTTGATCACTGAGTTTTGGGAGAGAGAAGAGGCTCCTGGGGGGAGAGGGGGAAGGACTTTCATTGCTTTTCAGTTCTCCCGGGGAGCACGGTCGCATGACGGAGAGCTGCCTGAAGTCCACAGCTAGCGGAGGAGCCTGGTCCTGGGAATTCTATCATCTGTTGGAGCGCCCAGGAATTCGGAGTTTCTTCGTTGCCCTGCTGGATTCTAGGTCAGCCCAAGACCAGCCGCTGCGGGTTTCTCCAGCACTGCCCACCTTGCGTGCCAGGACACCGCCCTGCTTGCCGAGGACAATCCACCGCTTCCAGCTTCCAGCCGTCAGCGCCGGAGCTCCGGAGCTTCCCGCGTTTGCCCTCAGGGTTCTTAGTTCTGTTTTACTGTTATTATAAGTGCTGTTGTTTGTTTGTTCTGTTATATTTACTAGTAATGGACTGTTATTCCTTCCCCATAGCTCTGACTGAAAAGTTTTTTTTTTTTTAATCTTCCAAATTATAATAACACGGAGGGAAGGATTTGAATTCCTCATTTCCTAGAGAGGCCTGCCTCTCCTTAGCCGACACCTGTCTTTTTTTTCAAACCAAGACACCCTGCCAGGACCCTGATTTGGAATTGGAGTTTTTGGATTGTTTTTTGGGATCCAGCAGCATTTGGGGTCGGGGATTTCGGATTGTACGGGAATCCAGGGTTGGAGATCTTTGAGGACTGGTTTTGCGGTACCCAGTAATATTTGGGATCTGGGGGTTTTTGGGATCCAGGATCTAGGGTTTGAGGTCATTTGGGATCATTCCTTAGGATCTGGTGGGATTTAGGATCCTTTGGGAGCCAGGATTTGGGGTCATTTTTGGGATTGTTCGGGATGCAGGATTTGAGGTCATTTGGGATCATTCCTCGGGATCCAGCAGGAGTTGTGATCTGGAATTTCAGATTGCTTGGGATCCGGGATTTGGGACCATTCCTCGGGATCTGGTAGGACTTGGGATCATTCGAGATCCAGGATTTGGGGTCATTCTTGGGATTGTTCGGGATGCAGGATCTGAGGTCATTTGGGATCATTCCTCGGGATGTGGGCAGGATTTGGAATCTGGAATTTCAGATTTCTCGGGATCCAGGATTTGAGACCATTCCTCGTGATCCAGCAGGATTTGGGATCATTTGGAAGCCCCGATGTCCCCAAACCCCTCCCGATGTCCCCAAAGAGTCCCTTCGTCTCCCCTCCCCCCATCCCGTTGATGGCTCCGCCCCTTTCCCACGCCCCGGTAATTCCCCGCCCATCCCCCCCTGCACTCCCAGGCCACACCCCCTCCTCTTCCATTGGCTGCTGCTCCAAAAGCTCCGCCCCCGGTGTGAATGGGGGGGACTTGGGGGGGTTCAATCAATTGGGGGGGGGGGTGTCCAGATGGGGCGGGGGTGTGGTAGGGGGGATCCCATGGATTGGGGGGGTCCTGGTGAGTGAGGGGGTCCCATGGATTGGCGGGGTCCAATGGATTGGGGGGATGTGGTGAGTGGGGGGATCCCATGGATTGGGGGGGTCCTGGTGAGTGTGGGGGTCCCATGGATTGGGGATTGTGGTGAATGGGGGAGTCCCATGGATTGCAGGGGTCCCATGGATTGGGGGGATCCTGGTGAGTGTGGGGGTCCCATGGATTGGAGGGGGTCCTGGAGAGTGTGGGGGTCCCGGGTGGGGGGGTCGTGGTGAGTAGGGGTCCCATGGACTGGGGGGATCCTGGTGAGTGGGGGGATCCCATGGATTGGGGGGATCCTGGTGAGTGGGGGGTCCCATGGATTGGGGGGGTCCTGGTGAGTGGGAGGATCCCATCGGTTGGGGGAGGGTCCCAGCGCTTTGGGGGGGGGGGGGGGAAAGGGGGCAGGGAATGGGGGGGGCCCGGTGCTTGAGGGGGGCCCGGTCAACTGGGGAGGGGTCCTGGTGATAACGGGGGCCGCGGCCGCGCCCCGGAGCCCCCAGGGATCCCCCTCAGTGCCCCCCCAGTCCCGGCGCTGTTCCCGGGGGTGACCCCACCTCACTGGGGTTTGGTTCGTTCTTCCCTACCCTGGGAAAAAACTAATTTGGGAGTTTTCTGTGGGAGTTCTCCCCCCCTCCTCCACTCAGCCGAAGGGCGATGGAGGTTTTCCCTTTTGCGGGCAATCAAAGCCATTGCACTGCTGCTCCTAATTCGGGGTAGGGGAACTGACGACTTTCCTCGGAGCCGGTGGAAGCGAACACGCAGGGCTGGGAAAGGCGGGCCAGGGGCTGCGGAGAACTTTGTTTGTGTTTTCAGCTGAAGGCCGCCTCGGGCCCGGGCCCGTGGCAGGGCTGTTGCTCATCTCCGCCTTTCCCCTCACACAGCCCGGGGGGCGCGGAGAGCGCGGGCCGAGGCTGGGCCGTGTGCACAGCCCGCCGCTGGCTGCGATTGGGCGATGGTGCCGTCACTCGTGGTTGTGGCGCGCTGATTGGGCAGAGCGGGGCCAAGCCCGGCCCCGGGGCCGCCCCCTCCCCGGGCGCCCCTGGCGCCCCTGGCGCAGCAGAGCCGCCATTGGCGGAGCGTCTGTGCGGGCCCGGGAGCGGCGGCAGCGGCCGGAGCCCGGGGAGGCGGTGGCGGAGCTCGGAGGCGGCCGCAGCGCAGGTGGGAGCCGCGCTGGGTTGTGCCGGGGCTCGGGGCTGGCTGCGGGCCGAGGGCGCGTCCGGGGGCTCTGGCGGGTTCCTTGTGCCGTGTCCGCCCCGTGTTGCCCGTGGCCTGAGGGCGCTGCGGGAGCGGCTGCCCGCGGTCTCCTTGCCGCTCGGGCCTCGGCCGGAGCCGGTGGCGGAGCAGCGCTGCCTCGTCCTGTTCTGGAAAAAAAAGAGATTCAGAGAGAGTTGCTCTTTTGGATGTTTCTTTATTATCAAGCTTGGCTCTGGGGTAAGCTTGCTTGCTCCCTTGGCAATGCAGAGGAGGAGCTACACACAGCTTCGCTTCACAGCAAAGCTGGGGACTCCCACACCCCTCAGGGGCTTTTTCCCCTTGCAGGGGAGTCCATTTCAGTTCGCTGATCAGGGGCTATCCAGCGATGGGGGACTCCTTCTCAGGTCACGGCGACTAAATAAAGTTGCTTCGGCAGACCCCTGTACCTTTTGCACTAGACTAAAGTGCAACTTCAGTCCTGGATTCTGCTTTGGTTCCCTGCTTTTCAGAGTCTCTCCTTCATGAGCTGTTCCCAGAATTCCAGTGTTCGTTTTATTTGCATATTCAGACACTATCCGACGAATGGGAGCAGAGATACAAGTAATAAGGTGAATTCTTAATTAACAAACAAGTAAATAAGGTGATTAATCAATATTAAAACAGGAATAAAGCAAATTCTTTAAACAAAACGGGCATTAACAATCTTAATGGAATTACTTAAGAATTAAATAATTAAAACATAGATAATGGGAATAGAACTTGTTTATAACAGTCCCGCTTCCTGTGGGGAGCACGGAGGTGGCTGCCCTGTCCCCGGGAGTGTGCGGGAAAATTTGCATCTCCAGAGGTTTCTGTCCCCAAAGGACACAGAGGAGTCTCCTTTGTAAAAGTGCCTTTATTCCTGAACAAAGGGAGAGGCCATGCGGCATTTGCCATGGGGCCTCTTTGATCGTTGTAGTCCGCAGCCTCCTTTTTATCCAGATTTTGCCTTCTGCATCTCCCTCTCCCTTTGCCCAGTGGCGAAGGTACTTGGAAAGTTGAGGCTTCCCGATCCGCCTGCTGTGTGTCCTCGTTAATATGCACTCCCCCTTTTGTATAACATCCGATATTCATGGCTCTGTTCAGTCTTTGTTGTTCTTCTCGATGTTCAGGAATTTAGGAGGATCTTGGCTGAGCAGCAGTCCGTGTCAATGAGTAACATTTTCTGAAACTGATGGTTTCTTCAGTTACTTCCTTATCTCCAAGTCCCTGGCCCTATCTCCAAGCAGATTCACTGTTTGACTCTGTTTTTTCTTCCTGGGTCCTGTTTGGATTTGGGATTATTCTCAGTGACCTCCTTCCCTGTCCTTTTGGAGCCGTTGGTGGCTCAGGAGGCCTGGCTGCCAGCTGCATCCCCTTGCTCCCCTGCTGAATGAGCTGCACTCAGCAAGGTGTCTGTGCATGGTCAAAAGATGAGAGTTGCTGTAGCACAGCAGAGGAGAAAGAGCATTCGTTTAACCCATGGTGTGCCAGGGAACCACGAACCCGTGTCCCATTCCCATCCTCTCCAGGTTTGGACCAATACATGAGCTGCTTTTTGATTTCCTTTGTTACTTGTTTCACCACTTTTTTGGTTGTTGTCTAGTTGCCAACAGGATCTGGAATCATTTATTTTTCCACACTGTGCTCCTCCTTCTGCTAATAGATAATCTGATCCCATCCCATGGTGAAATGTCTCGTTCTCCATTTGAGTGGATTGACCAGACAGACTCTGGAGCTGGGTCTGTCTGGTTGATTATTATTTCGAGGAAATCTTGTAATCGAATTATTCAATTGAAATGATAAATGGGTTTGGTGGCCCCTGATATGAATTCATTCGGGTTCCCAGGGGCTGCTCCATGGTGTTGTAGGATTTGTTCTGGTGGCTTTTCTGCATTTTTGGTTGCTCCCTCCAGCCAGGGCTGCATCAGTTGATCTCTTTTCTCTAGTTAAGCTATCACCTACTTGGATTCCCAACTGATTTCTCTGAACTTGTGGCAGCAAGAACACAGTGGTCTCATGCTCCCTATGTGACCTAGACAGTGACAGCACATGCTGGAGTGGGGAGAGGGATGGTTCCTGTAATAAATCGCCAAGCCAAATTTAGTAAATCAAAATTTAGAATTTTATTTTGAGACTTAAACACAGTCTCCGGTAGCCACAATTTTTAGGGACAGCATCGAATCCCGGGGTTTTGGCACTGGGTGAACGCGGTAACAGACTGTCAGCCTGTCACCCCCTCTGTTCACAAACTGAGTCCAATACCGCTGGGTTTTATACAGTCTTTGGCTGAGAGTGGACCGAGACTGTAGGACTCCCTCCTCTGTGGTAACTTCATTATGTATTCATGTTCAGGTCCGGGGTCTGTTGAATGGATTCTCAAGGTGGGACAATGCCGTGATTGCCGTGTTCGGAGAAGGTTTTTGGACGTGTTAAATCGGGCTGGAACAGATAAGATATCGATCTGATCTAATCATTTGGTC
>JANEHK010000544.1:4534-17921 GCA_025960845.1 Tachycineta bicolor | reverse complement strand
TGGAACTCCATCAACTTTGCTTTTTAATGCCATGTCATTTGATGTGTCCTGTGTTGTTGCCATTAGCCTTGAGGCTAGTTTTTAATCCGTGCTCTGCCTGTGCCAGCAGTACAGAGCCTGGCTGTCAGCTGGCTTGGAGGCCAGATGGGCACACACAGGGTAACATGCTCTACCTGGTAACTTGCTACTTCAGCAGTGGCATGAAACCTGGCACCAGGGCAAATCCTTCAGTCCCTGTACTCTGCAGCCTCTTCTTCACTGCTCTTTTCTTCACCAAATCCTTAAACACAAGTGGAAAGTTGTAAACAGTCCTTCCTGATCTCATGGAAGTCCACTTACCTTGTTACCTAAAGGAACTGGCATGGACTGGAGGAGTTGTGGGAGTGTGTCTTCTCCTCACCAGAGGCCATGTGACCTCCCCAGTAAATTGGTTGCCTACCCATGGCAAACAGTCTGGTAGACAGGGACAGGCATGAAAATTAGGTACCAGCATTCATTCTTCAGGATTTTAATTTTCACAGGAATTAAGGTACAAAAGAACCAGTTGTATTTACATCACTATTAATCACATTCAAGTAATAAATTAGTTCAATTTAAAGCTTGTCTCCATTGTGAAGATAAGAAAACACAGGAAAAAGTGGTTTCATATTAATTTCAACTGTGTATTAAATACAGGCACTGTGTTAAGGCTGGAGTGGCTTTAATTTGCTTTACATGTTTAACAGCATTGAGGCATTTTCAGTTCTAGATGACAGGGTTCACTCCAGGGTTTATAGCACTTTCCACAGATTAGCTCATATGCATGTTTACAGCTGAAATGTTTCCAGGCTTTTGATGTGCAGGTTATTTCATAATTGTTCAGCTCTTGGTGCTCTTGTTTCACTTCAAGGCACGTGTTAATGACCTATGTCTGGAATCAGAGAGAGCTCGGATTGAGTGCTTGTCTCTTCTTGTATGGCTACTCTTGCCTTCCTGGAGATGCTGGTCAAAGGGCATTAAGACAAGGTGGCTGTGATTTCATGTGCTGGCTGTGCATTTAGGACCACCTATTCTTGGCATCTCTGCCCTAGTAAAACTGGCACATCACCTAGGCCACAGGCAGTGTGCCATGCAGACAGATGGCTGTGGCAGCAGGCAGCCAGGAGGCAATACATGAGCATCAAATGCATTTGTTGAGGGCAGGATATCAAGCCAGGAATGTCAAAGTGGTTTTCAACCCAGAGCTGCTGAACTTGTATGCAAGAGAGCATTATTGGTACTTCAGCTCAGAGCTGGATCAACTGGGTAAAGGTAAAGCTGCAATTCTCAGATCATAGACAATGAATTTCTGGAAAGCCTTAGATCAAATTTTCTCTGTCACAGGGCATGAAAGAAAGAAGGCTATAGCACTGACCCATGTCTCTATAGGAGTGACAGTAGTAAATTCTGATATGGTTTTATTTAATTAGAAAAAACTGCTGGGTACCTCATGGGTTACTTTTAATTTTTTTAAACCTGGCTGATATTCCTGTGATTAGAATCCTTTGGCAGCCTCACATATTAGTGCTAAGATATTAAATGATAGTGATAATAGTCCATGTTTAATAGTCAAGTAAATTGCTAATCAGCTTTGTCAGGACAATAGAGTGGGACTCTGGATTTCCATATCCAACCCTTTGTTGATGGAACACCACAATGCACGGAATGACTTTGCTTCATCTTTAAAATTGTTAGCTTTTAGTGGAATGTTCTAATTGGAAAGCAAATGGTAGGAAACTTCTTCCAGTTCTATTTATGTAATTGAATTTGAAAGAATAATTTGAAACCAATGGGTTTTTTGATTAAAACCTTTACATAAAACTCCAGTTTAACAAATCTGAAACACAGCTGACACCTAGAGAAGTATTGTCTGTTATGATCTGTGGATGCACAGCATGAACTTTTAAACGGTGTAATTACACTGATTAGCTTTATTCAGACAATAATCAAATCAGTGTCTGGTAAAATAAGGGGGTTTTATGTTGTGACATAAGAAGATTATTTTAATTTAGTAGGTTTCAGGGTTTGCTCATGCCAATACACTAAAAAAATAAAATTGCCTGTAGTCATGTGGACAGTTGGAACACAGTGAGTAAATCTGTGTTCACACGGGAACAGATCCCACAGGGAACGCTTCAGCATAGATTGCTATGCTTTGCAAAGGAAATAATGGTCTTTAAAGCTGTCAGTTTCTCTCCTAAATACTTCTTTATATTGCTGTGACACCCAGAGGCACCTCCCAACAGGGAAGGGATTGCACAGGAAAGCAGAGCTGATGGCACGGGGACTGATAACTGCACACCTGGGCTGAGCTCAGCTCCTGCCTGGTACAGGATCAGCATTTCCCTCCATTGCATTCCCTCCATAGGCTAATCTGGCTTTCTGCATAGTGCAGTCTAAGAAATGTAATCTTTATTTTCTGTACCATGATCTTTAATTTTCCATTTTATATTACCTTATAGAAAAATGAAGTCTGGAAAAGAACTTTGGAACTTGTTGCAGTACCTTGAACTTTCTGTTGAGAAAGCAGTTCTGATTCTCTGCTCCCTTTCCCATTTGACATAGGAAAGCAAGATCTATAATTTACATAAAGAACTTGGAAGATACCACAGCCTCAATAATATGAATACAACAGCCTCAATGATATGAATTCAGAATTAAATCTCCCATTTTTCTGTTTATCATATTTTAAATAAAATAAAAGCTAATTGATACTCTTTAATAAAAACAGAGTATTTTGGTGTCAAACACTATTTTAGCCTTATTAATAATTCAGCCAGGGTTCTAGTGTTGACCCGCTTTCTTAAATTTTATTGCATATTCTTATGTTTCCATAGTATTGTGACTGAGGACTGCTATTGTGTGTCTTCCAGAATTCAAATAACTCCATAAATCCCCCTCAATCCAGTAATATGTTAATTTAAAAAATCTATTGTTCATACGTTTTGAACACAGACGTTCATTATTTTGCTTGATGAAGTGACCTTAGCAAGAATTTGCACATGTCCAAAGGGGTAAGCTTGTAACCTCAGTAACATGGTTAATTTTAATTAGTCAAAGACATGCTCAGGCTCTCTGTAGGTTTGAAACATTTGAATTCAGTTTTGATGGCATTATTCTCAGAGAGCATGAAACAGATGCACGTGATTCTTGTTAGCATATTACTTGAAGTTGACTTCAAACGTGTTTATTGTAAGTTTTTAGACAGCCTTCATCTACTGGGAATCCAATCTGCCTATTTGCCCTTTTTTTTCTTTAATTACTTCTACAATTATTGTTTGTAACTCCCACTTGGGAGCCTGTGCACGTGGTAGATGGGCCTTTTCTATACTGAAGTCTGTATGGAAAAAAATCTTTCGCAACAGTTTGTAGTTTAAGCCTCACAATTTCTTTCTTGGTTTTGTCTTACACAAAACTAACTTCTCTAGAGGAGGTATTTTATTTTTATGTCAAATTAATTTCTAAAACTTTATTTTTCTGCAATGGTGACAGCCATCTGAATATATTCTCACAAATTATAATGTGAGTACTAAGGTCACGTGCTGTGCACAGCTGTCAGCTTTGAGGTCCAGTCTTGTGTGACAGTTTGCTTGAATGAAGAAGCTCAGGTTTTGGCTCTTTGCAGTAGAAAAAGAATCTCTCACATAAGGCAATGTGTTTCTTTTTCCATGCTTAAATGTGTAAGGCCATATTTGTTGCATTTGTAATGTAGTATTAGGTAATACTGTGTATATTCAGGTTCATACAAACCCAAAAGGATTCACTGCTAACCCTGTAGTTACTTTTTAAAGTCACTATTAAACATCTAAAAATAAAGGTTGAAAAAGAAGAGTTAAAGAGCCTGTAAATACCTTGGAATCTATTGTGATTCTCTGCACTGGTTCACTGTGAATTTATGAACTTCATTGTTCTTTATAATATTCCCAGCAAAAATTACTCTGGAGTATTTTTGCTTATTACTTCCCATGCTCTAAAGACAAGAAATGCTCTAAATAATCTTGTGACACATGCGAGTGCTTCCTTATGCAGAGTGCCATTGCTTCAGCAGAGTTCCTTGGCTTTGTCTTCAATCACTATGTTATGGTATCCCAGCTGTAGAGTTGAGTTTTGGGTAGAAGCAGCCTAATTGTAGAGTAAGAAACATGTTTTCTGCATGTGTAAGATGTGGGTTTTTTCCTAGATAAAATATTGTTTGTTTGTTTGCTTGATGGATTCTGGTAGAATAGCAGTTCATTAATTCCCCTGTGTAGTCACTGGTTGATGTATTTTTGAGGGTATTTTTAAGAAACAGAGAAGTTTAAGTTCTTGTGGTGTTTTGTGTCATACCATAGTAAGGCATTTTCTTGCTAAGCTGGGATGAAAAGATAGGCTGAGTGTAGCAGTAGTGCTGTTCCTTGCTAGGCTGGAGCTGTTTTGCAGTCTTAGCTGTAGTTCTCTGCCTCCAAAGTCTGGAAGGAGCTGTAAAGTTAACAGTCAATTCTCTGAAGAATTTACTTCCCTGCTGAAAATGCTGGAAAACATTCTCGGGGTGATAGTGAATATTAACAACTCTTTAGGTGGGGAGAAATAAGGTAGGCAGCCAAACCTCCTGCTGCTCTCAAGTGATTCATGCTTTGTATGGATCTTAGTCTTGAAGGCTTTCAGTATGTGTTGTTTCTTGAATTATTCTCATTATATGTAAATAAGAGGTTTGATTTTGGTTATGTTCTCAATAACATAGAAATTGGACAAAAAATACTGTAAGATGTGATGGCAATAGTAAATAAATTTGACGAAAAAAGATGTCAGGTGAGTTTATGTAGCCTCTAGTGGCAGAGGACTTGAAGTTCAGGGAGGTCTTTGGATCTGGACTTGCTACAGTCTCCCCCAAACATGCAAATACCTTTCATTTCCTCATGTCTCTAGAAGTCCTTGAAGGGCAATCCATAGTCCAAGTCCAACCACCATCGATTGGAAGTTTTGATCAGGTCATCATACAATTTTGAAGTCCTTAGCAGAATTTGCATTCCCTAAAGTCTTGCACTTGTACTTGAGACAGAGAAATTAACTCTTTTAGGGTTATATGTTGGTCACCTGACAGCATCTTAAGATCATGTGCACTGTTTACCTAGCAGAAGTGACATGACAGGGGCTTCTTCAGCTGTGACTTCTCTGTGTCTTGGCAAATTTCATTCAATTTCATTAAATCTCAATAGTAGCTATACTTCACAAATGATGAATAGGTAAAATACTTTCGTCCTTTGTTGTAAGAGACGATGGTGCTTGTTGTGAGGGTCCAGAGTGATGCAGGGTTCCCAGGCAGGTGCAAAGTAGAGCCACTTTATTGCAAAACCAGGCCTTTCTAAGCAGTTCATTCCATTTCAGCACAACAAATGTAATTCAGCCAACCACCATAAACCATGATGTGAGCACATCATTGTTATATAACGTTTTTCTGCCACTAATTCAACTGAGTCACTTTTCCATAGTCCTTTTCTGCTTAGCTGAAGTAACAGGCCTGAGCCATGATTTTACAAGGCCTTCCTTTTGTAAGGTTTTGCCTATAGGCAACAGCTTGTTTCTCTGGAAGTATATAATTAAAGACGAAAAATAGGTGTACATTTGTTGTAGAATTGGGGAAATTGAGGCAGGTGTGCAAAAGACAATGGCAGAGATGAGGATCTATCTCTGTTGCCAAATCCAGAGCTTGAAGGGCCTCATGTGATAAAATGAGCCCCTAAAGGCTCAGTTACCTTTGGGGGGTTTTTCTGTGCAAGGGCATCAGTGTAAGCCACATTGTTCAACACCTTATGAGAGGAAAGATTAATCTCTTGTAGTGTTTTTTCCTCAAGGCAAAAACCTATATATATTTTTTCCAAGTGTCCACGACACCTCCTGACCTTAACAACTGACTGTTGGTTTGTCTGGTTCACTGCTGTTGGATTTTAATCTGGCCTGAGGATTATGGGAGGAAACACTCTACTTCTGAGCACTTTGTGTTATGTTCCTGTGAGCCAGAGGACAAAGTGTGTCGAACCATCAGTTTCTCCTTCTCTCCCCTCCTGGTTTATCTGATCAAGATGATCAATTCTCCATCAGCTCTCTGATCCCCTTTCTGGGTGATTTCAAGAATTTCCATCTTGGTCTAAGAAGCTGGAGTGGCCAAGGGAGACCAGAAGCTCAAATAGCATAGATAGAATTGTTCCTTCTTGGATCAGGACCAGAGTACTGAGGGGTAATGTACGGAGGGACCTGCAGCTCTGGCATCACTCCCTGTTCTGTGCTGAATTACAAGGAATGGCATAGATGCTGCTCAGAGCAAACAGCAAACCCCACAAAACAGCAGCACTGTTGGGGACAAGAGGGAGGGTGTTGTCCACATCTCCCCATGTTAACTTCATGGATAAACACAGGACACCCCACCTCATATTCAGGTGGAAAGGAAATATGAGACTGCAGAGAAAGCATGGGCCTTCTTGAGACTCAGGTGAGCCTGAGAGGACATTGCACTGGTCTGTTCATTGTGCTCTCAGTCACGTGTATGGCTAGAGAGTGTGTTGTGTGATCTATCAGATGACAAAATAGGTGTGCAGCAGTACCAAGTGTTGATCTCTGTTTAACCATTCCACAGCTAAAAGGCAGCTCAGTGACTCAGTTGGCTGCTGCACAAGAGAGCTATTAAAGATATTGCTTGCTTTATTTATTTTATTTTATAAGCAGACTTCTGGGGCCATATGAGGCTTCAAAAGACCTTTCTTCCTCTTTCTTCCCTGAAGAAGCAGCAAAGTTTCCCTTATGCATATTGCTTTAGGCCTATATTTCAAAGTGACACATTGGTACCACAGATTGTAGAGCTGCACACATGGCTCATGATGCATTGCTCCCTATCCACAGAGTTCCTTCACTTTATGATCAAAATAAAACACTTGAAATGTTCTAATCTGCCGGGTGGGAGAGACAACAAAATGCTGGGGGGGAACTTTTAAGTAGTATCTCTCTGGATTTATTTGTAAGATTGCACTATTTTCCCCACAACCCATTCCATTTCTCCTCCTCTTTTCTGTCAAAAATTCTGACTGGTGCTGACAGAAACGATTATAGCTTATGAGTGATAATATAATCCAGTTTTCTTCAAGGAGAGATGCTATCAGAGAGCATTTTTAAAAAATATACTGGTAGAAAAGAGCCATCTTTCTTCACAGAATAACAGTTATTAATCTCTTACTAGTACATTTTCATATAATTTTGGACATTTATTTCCATGCTGTGATATTATAAAACTAGGCATTTGTGTCAGTTTTGATGCAGTGCAACATGCTGGAACATGAAAAGCCGTAATTACCACCGTGGTCATTTGAATTGCTAACCAGATCCTGACATTTTCAAATCGGACCAATTTCTTAGTGATCCAGAAGCAAGCCTGAGTGCAACATGAGTTGCATTTCAATCAGGCAATGCAACACTTTAAAAGAAAATGCAGTGCGCTCACATCCCCAAAGCATTGCTAATGAAGTAGTTTGATGGTTTTCTATTGCCTCTTCTAGACTGTTTTGTTTGTGAGGATTTATTGATAAAATTTTAGTCTCTGTAAATTTTTATGCATTTGAAGTGTTTAAGAACATCTCTTTAAGAAAATTTTCTGCACCCTTTAACTTTTTCTAGTGGATACACTTACAGCAACCCGTTCTGAGGTTTGTGTGTGGATGTCCTGTGTACCCTTACAGGTGTGAGCTCTCAGTTCTCCTGAGGGTTGGGACATGGGCTTTGTTCATTTGGGTTTGTTGCAGTTCAAGCTTAATAACTGAGTTTCCATGGTGTCTGGGGAGCTTAATTTAGCTAGTGGATACACTTGTCCATGCTGCTGCTTGCTGCTGGTGCTCTGCTGGCTGGTGTTACCTGGAGGGGTTATTTTGTTAGAGCCCTGCGTGTGCATGGGCTGGGAGAAGGGAATGTCACAGAACAGAGCCACAGCAAGAGAAGTGTTTAAGTGATAACAACCCTTCAAATGAAGGGTGTGACACCCTGTGGCAGCATAAGCTTTACCTTTCAAAGAGTGATTCAGAGGCTCTCAGCATCCCAAACCAGTAGAGTAAAATATGTATCTTTATTTTTTAAAAAAGAATACTCACGCTTTTAGCCTATTGGACATAGGTGATGTAGCATAAATAGATAAAAGGGATCTTTTAGACTTGAGGTTGGAGAAAACCATACAGCAATCATCTTACAAGTGTGAGGAGGAAGAGTGAGAAGAAAGAATATTTACTTCTATTGTACAGAGCAGGAGTGGAAGCTGTAAAAATATTTCCCACTTCAATTCAGTAACTATGGAAAATACTAGACCAGATGAGGCAAGAAAGCAGGAAATGAAATATGTTTGAATTAGTGGGAGATACTTGTATATGATGACCTCTTATTTTATTTTTATTTACTTACAGAATTTTGTAGCTGGAAACCTGAAGAGTCTGATTTTTATTTCTGACCTTCTCCCCTTTTTCTTTGAGAAGTGCCAGAGGTTTGTTTGTTTTTTTTTTTTTTTTTCCCCCAGAGAAATGGTGAATTCTTGTCTCAGTCTGGGGAGGTCGGTTGATCTTTTTCTCCTGTGGACAAAATTATAATTTTCCTTAAGCTGTGGGTCTGCTTATTGAAAGAAGGAGAGAAAGAAAGATGACAGAAACCAGCTGCAGGCGTCTTTTAAAGATCAGACGTCAACCTTTCATATATAGGGATTTCACCTTTCCTGTATGAAAATATCAGATTTACATATATGTCATAATGTTTTTTCTGTATTGAACTATGAAACTGTACCTTTAGACAAATGAAGCTAAAACCTGCCTTAAAATAACAGTTGTTTTCTCTATGACTGTTTTTGCTTCTTACAGGACTGAGAGAAGTGCTTTAATCTATTTCTATGAAAGCATTTGTAATACATAATTTATGTATCACTAGCATGGAGTTTGGTAGTTGTTGTTATATTGCTTTCAAAGCTACCATTGCCAATTTAAATGCATCTCTCCTCAAAGTGGATTTTTAGATGTATTTGCGTGTCATGTGAATTTTGGAGTGACTAAAGCAATGGTTGAGGGGTGTGTTGTTTAATGATGCTGGGGGGTATGTTGTTTAATGTAGTCTTTTAGGAGGTAAAGTTATCTTGAGAACACAGATAATTTGGACATATTTTGCTTTGCTCTCAAGTTGGCAGTGGATAATTTTCATACAACAGATGTGTTTGATTATGGCAACCTGGGGAATGGAATGGCTTCTGATGCTAAAACCAGGGGATTTGATACAGTGCTGTGCTGTGCTGTTATTTCTACTGCAGAGATGTCTAGACACCTCAGCCAGGAAGCCAGGCTCCCAGGTACTGAGTACTGTGTAATGAAAAGCCTCTTCTAGACTCTAACAGCTTAAAAAATACACCTGAAAAGCATGCTGGTCATTCCAAAACGGGGAAAAAAAAAAAAAAAAGTCGTCTATTCTGGTTGTGAAACTCGTATGTGAGGAAAGATAAGGAAAATTTCTGTTTGACTTGTGCTGTCTCTGGGTTTGCTCCTTCTGGCACATCTCCAGCCTGCACAGGATGGATCCAGTGTGGATCCTTGCAGTCACCCATGAACCTGTTCCATTGGTGACTGTGTGTGTAGGGCACTGAAATGTGTATATGATGCAGAGTTTAGAGGTCTGCATTTTATAATAGGCTGTCCCTGGTCTGTTTGCATGACCTTTCACCAGTGTTCTCTGTGTGGCATGGGATTTATTTGTTTGTTTTTAAGAAAAACATATGCAAATTAGTAGCTAATAGTGCCTGTGATTCGATCTATGAAGTCTGCAGTCCAGGATATGAAGTAATGAATAAAATTGTCATCAGTCCTTCCGGCTTTTAGCCTTTTATCTGAGCCAAGTCAGCTGCTTCTGCAAGTGCTTTCCTAGGCATGGCCCAGTCCCACGTGAGCTGCTGCTGCTCTCCTGAATCAGCATTGTGCTTTTCTGACTGGAGCACAAATAGCAAGTTTCCTGAGGGCATTGCTGCAGATGGGGTTCTTACTGCCAAGAGAAACAGACTGTATGTTTGTGTATGTCTGCACCTTCTCGTTACATGGAGTCCCATTTCCGTGGCATTTCAGTAATACACTAGAGAATGTTGCCATGGAACATTCTCTAAGTTAAACAATTTTTGTTTTAAGTTAAACGATTGGATGATTCTGACCAAGCCTGCAGAAGAGGCAAATGCTTGTGGCCGGAGCAATGGTCACTGCCATCCATGGCTTGTTCCCTCCTCTGTGTGACAGGTGACAAGGTGAACCTGTTCTCATCCCTTCAGGGGCACTCCGCCCCTTGTCATCTCCCCATCAAGCAGCAGTGTCACCTACAGTGACAGCCCTGACATGAGTAAGTGGCTTGCAGGGATACAAGGAGGCCTCACAGTGAACAAAATTTGTCAGCTTTAATTAGCAGTGTTGAATGATGTCTTGTGATGTCTTGAAAGCCTGTAGGTATAAACAGACAAATAAGCTGGTAGAATTAAAAACAGATGTTAGAATTTAACTCCCTTAATAACAAAATCCCTCATGTCCTTCCCATTAAAAAGAAAAAAAAAAAAACCTAATTGTGAATTAATGCCCAATTCTATTTATACATTTCTCATTAACATGAAGATTGAGCATAATATATTCAGGAAGATAACATGCTTTATATGTGAATAGAGGTAGCTGTTGGTATTTGTCAAATTTTTGCTATTTCCTTGTTCCTAGCCTCTTGTCCAGACAGAAGGGACTTGACTTAAAAACTCGCCAGGCCATATCTCAAATTCCATAAATTCTTGATCCTTCAGACGAAGGTAAAAAAAAAATCTCTACTAAAATCCTAGAAAAATGTATCCCAGAGTAGTAGAATACACTGAAAACTCTTAATGTGAAACTCATTCAGTGTAATGGATGAGTAATGTAATGAATAGGGAGATGTTTTAAAATGAGAAACCCCTCCCAGACATGCTGTTTTCAGAATCCCTGTGCTTTCCAAAGCAAGCTGGTAATCATGACCATATGTAACTGGAAACTGGAGCAGGTCCAACACTCATCTGAACAGCAGGATTGCAGAGCCTCTGACCATGTCTGTGGCATGGGATGCAGCAGCACAGGCTGTGCAAGCTCTTTGCCAGCTTGTTTAGAAAGGAGGAGGAAGTGGGAAGAAAAAACATCATGGCAGCTCTAGCCCTCAGGTGACTAATATCCTCTTTGATTTATTTTGGATTTTTTTTATTGGCAAATGCCCCTTGAAATGCAGCTTGAAAGTGCTCAAAGCCAGGCTGGAGAGGGCTTGGAGAAACCTGTTCTAGTGGAAGGTGTCCCTACCCATGACAGAGGAGTGTAGGTAGATCATCGTTGTGGTTGCTTCCAGCCCAAAGCCTTCTGGGATTCTGTGAATGCTCTGTGTTGCTCTAAGACTACAGAGCATAAAAAATGTAGGCTTTAATTTATCTCCAGAGTCTGGATTCAGGCTGGAGGTGCACAACATTTTGGAAGGAGGATCATGGAGATGAACACAATCCTGGAGCAAAAGTCTTATTCAGTAAACCTAATCTGGAGACGTGCAATGCTTCCTGATTGAGGAGATGCTTGTGTTTTCTAGTCTGTTAAGCCAAGCGAACACTGAATGGCATTTGGCTAGGCTACCCTCTTGTGACAGAGAAGTAACTGAGAGAAACAGGGTCTTCTTCTTCAGGGGTCCTCTTGACTTGCAAAGGTGGCCAGAGTGGGATTCTCATCTTGCACAACAACTTTCCTCTGCATCTCCTGGCTCCACTGTTTTTCTCTATGCTTAACACTGAAATTTAAAACACCAAATACAGTCTGGCACATGGCTTCTGTAGCAGAATAAATACATCCCATTGGCAGGAACAGAACTCTGAGCACAGCTTTCCTCACCAGCCTTCTTAAGGGGTTCATATTTTTAGGAGCACTTTAAAGATGAGTCTACCTACTGGTATGTACTGGGAGAGAGAATCAATCTCTGATCTAACTGCTATCGCTGCTTGAAAGCAGTATATTTTTCTGGATGACATATTTGATGTCAGACTTCTCTATTGGAGCTTACTGGCACCTGAGAACCAGGCAGTAAGCATGGATGTACTTCTCAATGACTAATTGGAATGCTGTCTTTCAGCTGTTAGTCATTGTTTTTCCTGCAGGCTAGACCTGTACATATGTCATGAGTGGCAAATGCGCCAATAAATTATGAATAGGCATGCAAATGTTTAAACCTGTGTGTTTGAATGAGAGGCAGTGCTGGAATAATCAGAGGAATTCTTCATCTACTCTGACTTTCACAATATGACAGACTGTCAAGGTTAAAAGGACCTTCACAGATTTTTATTTGCTCTTATATTATTTGCTTGATGTAAAATGTAGGTGGCAAACCAGAATAGAATCATGGCAGGATGTCAAGTTATTATGACTTAATTGGTTCTCGAGAATACGCAACTAAACTTGTACAGCACTCCGATATAAAAATAAATTACATTTAAAGAGATTGCTAAATGTGCTGTGTGAGGACACATCTTCTATCTTTATGTTTTTGGCTTTTTGATGCTCATGGCTTGGTAAGACATGATTAGCCTCTGAAACATTAATATGATACTGCTCTAAAACATTGCTCCTGTTTCTAATCATTTTAGTAAAATCTATGCTGCTGTAAACAGAAGAATGGACAGTTGTAACTGAAATCAATAGCGCTTTTTGTTCTGTTCCAAAGCACTGATATGGTAAAAATAAACCTCTTCAGTATAGATTTCCTCTCAGAGTTATGAGAGAAGTTGTTGGTTATGGAAGATGTCTATTTATAAGAGTCCCCCCTTTGTATGAAAATTATATTTTTACCCTTTCTCTCTGGTTCATGTGATTTTAAGTCTTTGAGAATGAGTCTTGCAAAAGCAGAAAGACTTTTTGAGGACTTGAGAGAGGTGATAAACCAAGATCTGCATCACCTGGATTTGAGCAGGGGTACTGGAACAGCACAATGCCACCTCTACACGTAGCTGTGTTCTTCCCTCAGAGGTGTTGCTCTGACCTGGATCAGTTTGATAACTTCTTTTAGAAGATGATTTTCATAGTTGAAGGTTTTTCTGCTTTAAAAAAATACCAGCCACCATCACAACCCAAAACAATCCCAAAAGTCCCCCAGGGAGATAAAGGTGCTGGTAACCAATATGGCCGTGGTTCTACCCCTAAAATGGTTTCTGCTACTACCTTGTTATAATTGGCCTGTGTTTTCATTGCCATGGAATCTGAAACCTGTTATATTGAAACTATGAATTTCGTATGAAAATTTAACATCAAAATAGTTAACCCTTAGAGTGACATCCCTCTAGACAAGGAGATCCTTCATTGAGGAGTTT
>JANEHK010000543.1:2205-22040 GCA_025960845.1 Tachycineta bicolor | reverse complement strand
CCCAGGGCTCTGCTGCCTGGAGCTGTCCCTGCCTGCAGCTGCTTCCCTGTGCCCAGGGCTGGGCGCTGCCAGTGCTGCCAGAGCCCAGCCCAGCCCTGGGGGCTCAGCTCTGCCCTGCAGAGCCCTCCCAGCTCAGGCACTGCCCAGGGGCAGCTCTGGCTCTGCAGGCTCTGATGGCAACCTCAGAGCAACCCTGAGGAGGCTGGAAAAGTGACACTGGTGCTGCCTGCAAGGGACCCTCTGCTGATTTCTGTCACTGCCTGGTTTATTAAGATCTGAGAGAAAATTGTTTTATTTTTCACAGCCTGAACTGAGAAATCAATATCTATGTGCAATTTCCTCTCCAGGCAACCCAGAGCAGTAGATTAATAAAGCAGGATTTTCTCTTTTATGCAGCCCCTGCCTTGCTGTGCTCCCTGTATAATCTACTTGGAAATGTTCTGCAGTTAAATGTCATGCTGGGAGCAGTCCTGAACAATGTAGCATCCCCATCATACATGGAGAACATTTCCATCCCTTACCAGCTGTCTCCTTCCTCCCAGATCTTGTCCCCCAGTGCTGGGAGCAGCTCCCAAGGCTGGCTGAGAGCTGTCCCTGGCAGGCAGCAGAGTCCCTGCCCCAGCACAGTGCCCTGGGCTGCAGCACCCTGCTCTGCAGGACAGCCCTGGGCACCCCTGGCTGCTCTGCACAAGAGATAATCAGAGAATGTACTCACAGAGTCTGTAGGCATTGGGATGTTGCAGCTTTAGGAGATCCCTGCAGGAGCTGCAGCTGCCTTGTCCTGCAGCCAGAGGTTCCTGTGTGAGGGGCTGGGAGTGATTCTCTCCCAGTCACTTCTCAGCTCCTTCCCAGCCCTGAGTGACTGAAGTTCTCTGTGCCTGTGTGCTGTGCCCGGGGTGGCTGCAGGCAGTGCCCCAGCCCTGCTGGGCTGGGAGAAGAGTTGCTCATCAAGAGCAATGTGATTTTAAGCTCCTCTTGGTTGCCAGGAGATTCCTCTGTTCCAGGAGCCCAGCCCAGCTCATCAGCACAGATAAAGCACAAAGCTTTTAATTACCCTCTTGGGGCTTTGGTGCTGATTACATCAGACTCAGTCCCTCTGAGTGTGCTCAAAAAAACTTCTCAAGAGCTCACAATCAGATTCAAAGTCCAAAGTTTCTTTAACTTTTAATGGGTCCCACTGAGGGACACAACTCATGGGAAAGTGTCCCCAGGTTCTAGTTAAGCAGAACACTGCAAGCACTGTGGACTGGTGATGACAAACAAGGAAAAGGTGTCTTTGGGGGCTGAGCAAACCTGGATGTGTTTCATGAATGCAAAGGGCCAAGGCCTGAGCCCCAGCCCCTGCCAAGGCAGATCCTGTCCCTTCCTCCTTGCTCAGGGCTCTTCCTGGGGCACTGGGATGTGGGGATGTGCAATGCCAAGGGCAGGACCATGGGGTGGCCCCTGCCAGGCTGCTGAGCAGGGACAAGGAGGCAATGAGGCCCCAGGGCTGCAAGTGTCACTTGTCCCCTCCTGGCCTCAGTGGCAGGAACAGCAGCCATGGCCCAAGTGCTGCAGGAGTTGGCTGTGTCAGGGCCTTTCAGCTGCTGCCCATCCCTGTGCCCTCTCCAGCCCAGGCTGTCCTATGGTGTCCATGCCCTGTGCCTCTGTCCCTGCAGGCTGTCGTCTTCCCCCAGCTGCCCCACCTTGCTGGCCCCTTCCTTTGCTGACAGCTCTGCGTCCTGCCTGCCTCTGCCTGGGCACACAGAGCCTTGGGCTGCTCCAGGCTCCTTCTGGGGGATGTGTTGTACCACAGCCCTGCCCTGGGAGGGAAATTCCTTTCTCCTGGTGTCCAGTCTGGACTTCTCCAGCTGCCCTCTGCATCATTTTTTTCTTTCTCTCTTTTCTGCCGTGTCAAAATGATCCCCCACCTCTGAAATCACCCTTCAAGGACTCACAGGGCTCTCGTCCCCTCTTCTCTGTCTCCACTCCACTGAGCACAGAGCTCCTTTGTCCCTATACAGTGATCAAGGGCTTGAGGTCATGGGCACTTGGAAAAGAAGGACGGCTCCTTTCTATAGGAAGGAAACCACAGAACCTCATTGTTCTGAAGGCAGATGAGAGGCACTCACTAGAGGCAAAGGCAAGCCAGACCATTTGGCCTTGCAGCTTTTTTTCTGAGAGCATCCCTTGGATATATGAGGAGTTTGGAGGTGGATTTCCATTTGAACCATGGGTTCCTGTGCCAGAGTGACAATTCTCCACAAGAAGGAAAGAGCCAAGCCCCAGTGTTTCAAAGACTGATTAGAGGCAGCCTCAAAGAGGCTGAGACCAGTCAGACCTTTTTTTCCTGTCTGCTTTTTTTTGGGTAGCAATCCTTGGATAGACGGAATTTAGGAGGCCCAATCCCAATTTTGTCCATGGTTGTCTGGACAAGAAGGACAGTTCTTTTCCATAGGAAGAACCCTTAGTGTATCAAAGGCAGATGAGAGCTGGCCCTCAGGAAGCCAGGGGAACCTGGGCACTCCTGGCAGCTTATTTTCTGGAAGCTATCCTTTGATATGTGTAATTTTGGAGGCAGAGTCCCGATTTATGCCATGGACACCTGGATTTGAAAGATCTTTTTTTCCATAGTAAGGGAACCATGGTCCCCCAGTGTTTGAAGGCAAGTGAGAGGTGGCCCCCAGGAGGCCAAGACCATCCAGAGCTGTCTGTTCTGGCAAGTTTCATCATGGAACCATCCCTGGATATATTAAAATAAAGAGATAGAATCCCAATTTTGGCCATGGCCCCCTGCAGGAGAAGGACAGTCCTTTTGCACAGGAAGGAAAGCACAGAACTCCAGTGTCACCCTGGTTTTTCTGAGTTTTTTAAAGCCTTTTGATTGTTCATAAGATGGAGTCAGACTTTTTAGCTACTGCACAATATTAGGAGCAGTTTCTGTCTTTTCTCACACATGTAACATAAACAAAACCTTTGTTTATCATTCTCTGTCCTTTGTTTGCATATTTCTAACCTGAAAACAATTGTAACTGACAGCTGGTCTGGCCATTGGGCTGGAAGGTGAAAACTCCAGAAGCCAATCCACAGCCAGACCCACAAATGTATCAAAAGTAAGAAATAAACAGGCAGGGGGCTCTCGGCCTTGGCTCAGCCTTGGGCTCTCTCGGAGGAACTCTCTGCCCTGCGAAATCTCTCATTTCCGTGTGATTGCTTTGCATGTCCTGATCACAAGTGATGACCTTCGAAGTGTGGGACAAACAGTCTGGTGAGGTTTTCCTTCCCCTCTTTCCCTGTTTTGTGCCTGCCATGCAGGACGCTCTGGTATTGGAGCTTTGGGGGGACCTCTTTGAGCAGAAACATGCTGAGGTCTCCCGGGAGGGGCTTCAGCGTCTGTTCGCGTGGTGCAGACAGAGTGGGTTCTTTCACACACCAAATGCTGTGTTCAGTCGGCAGGTGTGGTTCCTCCTGGGGGAACGTCTGATGGACGCCCTTGAAATAGAATATGTTGAGGAGGTTGCACACTTGTTGCGGCAGTGGAAGTTACTTGAGAGGGCTGTGTGGAGGCCGACCCCCCCCAGCTTGCAGGCTGCCACCCCCGTTTTGAAGCAGGACGGGGGGCTGGAGTGGGGCAAGGTCATTATATCAGACCCAGAAGTATTGTCTGAGCCCGAACTTCAGCTCCCTTGTGAGAGGGACTCAGAGCCTCCCTCCCCAGTCTCTGCACGGGGTGGTTTTTCCCCCTCGGGCTCCGGCGCTGATCTCCATGGGGAGGGGCGCATCCCGACCCCGTCGGTGCTGCTCGGGCAGCGGGGTGGTGGGACCCCACTGAGCCCGGGGCTGGTCCCGCCTGTCCCCATGCCACGGAGCCGCCAGAGTGGGGTGGGGACGCCTCCCCTCCATGCCTTTCCGGTGTTGGTGTTGGGGGGCGGCCCCCACTGTTGTTTGACCAGGATTTGGTCACTGTGTGGTGTCCATGCTGCCGCACAACCATCACCTATCCAATGGAGTTGGGTGAAGCAGAGTACCCCGCCCTGCCATCTGGGCTGGGGCAGGAGGGGGCTGCGTTGGCCGCTTCTGCCCCTGCGCCGCCTGCTGAAGGAGTGCGGGGTGGGGACGCTGCCGGAGGCAAGGTCCCGGTCAGTCCTTCAATGGACGCCGCCCCTATGGGCAGGGTGACAGCTCTGCCCTGCTCGGGGGTGGCGGTGCCTGCAGGCCTCCGACCCCCCGCAGGGGCCGTTCTCGGGGGGGTCCCAGACACTCCGTTTTTTGCGCCAGCCCAGTGGCTGCGGATAGGGGCAGTGCTCGTGGGGTGGGGAGAGACTCTGGTACGGGCAGCTCTGATGTGCTGCCGGCGGAGGACGGCGCGACCCTGGCCGTGGCGGAGGTGAGGTCACCGTCTCCACCTGAATGCAGCCCAAGCTCCCCAGCTAGGCCAGGACGTGTGCCCGCCGTGGAGCCATCTGACCCGTCTCTGGTGGCCGGTCTTTGACAAGAGTAAGGGGCCCCACGCAGTTGGGTCTTCGTCCACAGTCTGGACGCTCCCTCCCTGTCAAGTAACTGTACGCCCAAAAGACCGCAGGCGATTCTGGGGGAAAGTGAAAGCTAAGGTTGAAGGACTGAGTGATGGTGCTGATGCTGGTGCTGGACCTGCAGTGTCTGGTGTTCAGCCGGTCCCCAGACAAGTGCCTGCCTCTGACCCTGGGGGGTCCACAGGGCAGGATATGGCAGGTGCTGCTGCTTCATCTGAGGGTCTTCAGGCCTTCCCTGTCCTTCAGGGTGCTACTCATAACACCTATCAACCCTTGGCTTGGCAGGCTTTGACAGAACTGTGTGATGCAGTCGGGAAGTATGGTCTGGGCTCAGCCACAGTGATGCAGGTTCTCTGTTATTTTAATGCCAGTCTTTTGACGCTCTTTGACATTCGGAGCTTGGCTCGGGCCCTTTTCCCACTGGTTGAATATGACTTCCTTGAGCATGAGTGGACTCAGTTGGCAGTCAGAGTGGTGGAACGGAATAGGACACTGGATCCGGGTGATCCTAGGTGTATGGTTAGTACCGATATGCTAATGGGAACAGGCAATTATACCAGGGTCGATGGGCAGCTGGTTTTGAGCCCTTGGTCCAGGAGCAGTGCCAGCAAACAGGCAGCCCTGGTTCAGACCTTACAGCTGGCTACTCCACAGCAAGCCTTTGCAACGATTGTCCAGGGAGTTGATGAACCCTTCCTGTGCTTTGCAGGACGGCTGACTGCTGCGGTTGAGAAGCAGGTGAGTGATCCTGCGGCAAGGAAGCTCATGATTCAGTCCCTTGCTCAGGGCAACTGCAATGCTGTTTGCAAGAGGGTAATTCAGGCGCTTCCTGGGGAACCATCCATGTCGGACATGGTTGGGGCCTGTGCAAAGGTATCCCCTTCCAGCCAACAGGTGGTTGCCGTGACTACAGCTGTGCAGCCAGCTGTGGCTACGATTGTTCAACCAACGGTGACTACGGCGGTCCAGCCGGCCGTGCCTGCGGCCGTGCAACCGGCTGTGGCTGCTGCTGTGCAGCCTGCTTGGGTCGTTCCCCAGGGGGTGCACCAGCAGCAGTGGGGTGCTCGGACCAGGAAGAAACAGGGCGGAAAGGCACTGGAGTCTACGGCTGTCTTGTTTTATTGTGCATGATGTGGAAGGCCGAATCATGCTGCAAATGCATGTAAGGCAATGGTGCATGTGAATGGTCATTCGTTGGTCAGTTAAGGAAACGCGACGCGGAGCGCGAAGGCGAGACGCGTGCCGAAACAAATGTCTCTGCCTCAGCCCCAACCAATGGAGATCTGCTCAGCAGGCTTGCAGACAGCACCCGCGGTTCAGCAGGTGTTGATGTCTGCACAGCCGAGTCTGTCGTGATTGATTCAGACAAAATACACAAGGTTCCTCTGGATGCCTTTGGTCCCTTGGGTGATGGCATGAGTGCTTTCTTGATGGGTAGGTCCAGTGCCACCATTCAGGGTATCATGGTGCACCTGGGACTGATTGATGCGGATTTTTCGGGACAGATTCACGCAATGGTCTCCACACCCACCCCCCCTTTGACACTTCCAAAAGGCACATGAATTGCTCAACTTGTTCCTTTTAAGTCTTCTGTTTCCAGAACCGAGGACCGGTCGCGAGGAGACGGTGGTTTCGGCTCTACAGGGCCACCTCAGGTGCACTAGACTGCTGTCCTGATCAAAGACCGTCCTGAGACGCTGTGTACCGTGTCCATGGTTGGTGCCATGCCATCGGAGATTCACCTTTGTGGCCTCCTAGATACGGGGGCTGACATGAGCATTCTCTCCCTGGATGCTTGGCCCCCGCAGTGGCCTTTGACCCTGGCAAAGACACCGATCACAGGCTTCGGAGGAATGAAGCAATGCTACGTGAGCCAGAATCCCGTGGCCATCACGAACCCAGAGGGACAGACAGCCATAACTTGGCCTCGTGTTACTGAGATTCCTCAGAACCTTTGGAGGAGGGATGTATTGGCCGCATGGGGGGTGCGATTGGGAATGGATTTTTGATTGGGGCCACTGTGATGAAGGGTGCAGAGTGTCCCACGCCTCCTTTACAGTGGCTGGTGGACAGACTCATCTGGCAGAACCAGTGGCCCCTCCCTCATGACAAGCTAGTTGCCCTTCGTGAACTCGTACAGGAGCAGTTGGATCAGGGGCATTTGGAACCATCTACCAGTCCCTGGAACACTCCTGTCTTTTGTATCAAAAAGAAGTCTGGGAAATGGAGGTTGCTACAAGACCTCCGAATGATCAATGCCGTGATGGAAGGCATGGGAACATTGCAGGCTGGTATGCCATTGCCTACCATGCTTCCTGTGGACTGGCCGGTCCTCATTGTGGATCTGAAGGATTGTTTTTTTACGATCCCTCTGCATCCCGAAGACAGACCAAAATTTGCCTTCACAGTACCAAAAATAAACGATGCAGAGCCCGCACAGCGGTATCAATGGAAAGTTCTTACTCAAGGAATGCGTAATTCGCCAATGTTGTGCCAATGGTATGTAGCTCGTGCCTTGTCTGGAGTTCGCAAGCAGTTTCCTGATTCTCACGTCTATCATTATATGGACGACATTTTGGTGGCTACGCCCACCCAGGATGAGCTGCTGAGGATACAGCCTCAGTTGTTGAATGCTCTGCATTCACATGGTCTGCAGATAGCTCCAGAAAAGGTACAACAACAACCTCCCTGGAAATATTTGGGAGTCAAAATTCTGGAACAGACAATCCATCACCAGGAGGTGCAATTTGTGCAATCGGTGAAGACACTGAATGATGCTCAGAAGCTGGTAGGTGTTTTCACTTGGTTATGTCCTTACTTGGGACTGATCACAGCACAACTGTCTCCCTTGTTTGAATTGTTGAAAGGGGACACTGATTTAAAGTCACCTCGTGAATTAACCCCTGAGGCACGAAAAGTGCTGGAGGAGGTTCAGCAAGCTGTTTCGGCTTGCCAGGTGTACCGCATTGAACCTTCCATTGATGTCACTGTGTTCATTACCACTCCTGATTTACATCCTACAGGTAGCATCGGCCAATGGAATGATGAATGGACTGATCCTCTGCACATCTTGGAATGGGTCTTCCTGCCTCATCAGCCGCGTAAGACAGCAATGGCGCTGTTTGAATTGATTGCGCGCTTGATAATCAAGTGCCGGCAACGCTGTTTGCAATTGATGGGTGCAGATCCCTCAAAGATCGTACTCCCGGTTCAGAGGGAGGAATTTGATTGGAGCTATGCAAACAATATTTCGCTGCAAAGTGCTCTCGAGGGTTTTTCAGGGCAGATTACTTATCATCTGCCTAGCCACAGGCTATTGCAAGTGGCCAAAAATACTCAATTTTCTCTACGACCCAAAAATAGCCAAGAATCAGTGCAAGGTCCCACCGTCTTCACTGACGGTTTGGGTAAAACAGGAAAAGCCATTGTTACCTGGCAGGATGGATCTGAGTGGCAGGTTTTGGAAGGCCATGAGGATGGGTCAGCCCAACTGGTTGAACTAAAGGCTGCTGTCATGGCATTTGAGAAATTTTCCCAGGAACCTTTCAATTTGATCACGGACTCCGCCTGTGTTGCCGACATCACACAGCGGTTGGGTTATTCAGTTTTGAAGGAGGTCAGTAACCCTGCCTTGTTTAATTTACTGAAGGCCCTGTGGTGTGCAATTCAGGCCAGAGTTCATCCATACTACGCTCTGCATGTACGGAGTCATACTAATTCGCCAGGATTTGTGGCGGAAGGTAATGCAAGGGCTGACAAGTTGGCTAACCCAGCGTGGGTAGCCCCTCAGCCTGACGTGCTTGCGCAGGCCAAGGCATCACATGGGTTTTTCCACCAAAATGCGCATACGCTGCAGAAGCATTTCCAACTGACGGGCACTGAGGCTCATGACATTGTCGAGTCATGTGATGACTGTCGCGCCCTTGGTGCGCCATTGCTGGCAGGGGTTAATCCCAGAGGCCTCAAAGCCTTGGAGCTTTGGCAGACCGATGTCACCCAGGTCGCCGAGTTCGGCCGGCTCAAGTATGTCCATGTCACGGTGGACACGTTCTCCTCTGCGATGTGGGCTTCTGCTCACACAGGAGAGAAAGCCCGAGATGTCATTGCCCACTGGAGGCAGGCCTTTGCTGTTCTTGGCATACCTTCTGCTGTGAAGACCGACAGTGGTCCTGCTTATGCCTCACAGCAGGTACGGCAGTTCCTACAGTCATGGGGTGTGTCACATAACTTTGGCATCCCTCATTCTCCGACGGGACAGGTGATTGTAGAACGCAATCATGGTACACTCAAGCGTGTTCTTCAGAAACAGAAACGGGGAATGCAGGGTGAAACCTCACACAGTCGGTTAGCAAAGGCTTTGTACACCATCAATCACCTTACGGTGCCGCAGAACTCAAATAATCCTGTCATTTTGAACCATCATCTCTCGTTGCAGGCTTCGGACGGTGAGCAACAGCCTCGAGTGAAGGTACGGGTCCGAAATTTAGTCACCAAGCAATGGGAAGGACCCTATGACCTAATCGCTATGGGGCGAGGGTATGCGTGTGTGTCCACGGACACTGGGACACGCTGGCTGCCTTCAAAGTGTGTCTGTCCTGACCTGCGACCACAGAGGCAGAATTCAGCTGACAGGCAAAGTGGAAGCCGTGATCAACTTGAAAACCACCAAATGGATGAATCCTTGAGTGATCACTCTGATGATTCCTCCACAGACAGTGATTGACTTTGTATATATTCCCTTTGTAAAATTGTTCATTTTTCTTTTTCTGTTTTTCTTTTTTTTAAAGTTAAAAGGGTGAGATGTTACCCTGGTTTTTCTGAGCTTTCTTATTAGCCTTCTTGAAATTCATAATGGAGTCAGACTTTTTAGCTACTGTACAATATTTGGAGCAGTTTTCACATTTTCCCACAGATGTAACATAAACAAACCCTTTGTTTCTTATTCTTTATCGTTTGTTTGCATATTTCTAACCTGAAAAACAACTGTAACTGACAGTTGGTCTGGCCACTGCGGATGAGGGGTGGAAACCCAAAAAGCCAATCTTCTGCCAGATCCACAAATGTATAAAAAAGTAAAGAATAAACAAAAAGGTCTTCTTCTTTCTCCGGGCTTGGAGGAGAAGCTGGAAGAACCTCTGCCCTGCGAAAATCTCTCGTCTGTGCGTTATTGCTTTGTGTCTCGGCGACACAATAGGAGCATAGGAAATCCTGTCCAGAAGGTAGAAATCTAAAGACATTTTGGGAAAACCTCCCAAGGACCACAATAGACAGGGACGCTCCAGAAGGTACGTTTTGGATTTGTGGAAATGGGCCTATAGTAAGTTACCTAAGGACTGGAGAGGCAGTTATACAATTGGGATAATACAACCGGGGTTTTTTTGTTACCAAAACCACAAGACAGGATATTGGGAAAACCACTATAAGAGCAAATACACCGAAAATGGAAACGAGATCTAACAGGAGGGACTCAGACTTGGAGAAATGAAGAATGGCCACCAGAAAAAAATTATTGAATAATACAGACCCACTACCTGGGCTCAGGATGGAAGCTGGGGATACTGAACCCCTATATATAAGTTAAACTGTAATATTAAATTGCAAACAGTTGTAAAAAAAACCAAAAAAACAAAAACAAACCACTAATAAAACAGTAAGAGCCCTAGAGCTACTAGCAAAGCAATTATCCCAAACCAGGGTGGCGGTGTATCAGAACAGGCTGGCTGTTGGCCCTGAGTTTTAGCCTTCTGTGAATGTTGACATTTCTGTAGTGGAGCCTTCTCATGCTTGTAAATAAACAAAGTGGTTGTTTTCACATTCCTCTCTGATGAGGGACAGTTGATGGCCTTCTAGCCTGGCCAGTGGAGTGGAGAGGTGGCAACTTTCTTGTCCAATCCCTGGTCATTGTCCAGAATCTATGTAAGGAAGGTCAACTTGACTTATTAAAGAAAATGTGAGTGCTGATCTAGTATCGATATCCAACTGTGACGGACAAAACCTCTCTAACAGTTTAAAGTTAGAAAGTGTATGTTTATTACAACACCAGGCAGCGTGCGGGATATCTCCCAAATTCACACCACAGTTTACAGGTGATCACAGAGTCTTTTTATTTAAAAAAGTATTAGATACCCAAAACACAAATGCATATTCATAACTCTGGTACATCCCATTCCCCGCTTTGTATGGTAATTAGCTCAAAAGCTATTAAGCATGCATAGTTTGTTCTTTGAAATGTGTCAGTGGTCCTTTCCTTGGGGAGGGATCCCCAAAATGAGGAAGTAAAGAAGTCTTCCTCCTTCTGACCTTTCTACCTTTTCAATGCAAATGTGATAAATGAACCCTTGGTAGGACTCCTATTTCCTGTCTTCATCACTGTTCATTGGGTTTCTGGGCAGAGGAGGCCTACAAGTCTTACGTACCTTGTGAAAAATGCTAATCACTTGTTTTTAAATTTTTGAAAGTTTAATAGTAAATAAGATGGTTATAAAAATAGAATTAGAGTAAAAAATTGATCAATTAAAGTTAGGTCAATACGAGACAATAAAAACAAAGTTACAGACATCTCGGTGCCTCCCCAAGCGATAAAGCTCTGAAGAAGAACCTCGTATACAAAGGATTATCCCTTAAAAGCAATAGCCTGTTGAATATTCATACATTTCATACATGAGGCATAAATTCCATTCAAACAAAGAATAATCTCTGGTTAGTATCACTTTTTTCCTTTAATCTCTATGGCGTCAACAGGGCTGAGCAAGGCAGGAGGAGTGGGTCTCTTCTGATAAGGAAGTAGTAAATTCTTTTTTTTCTCGAAAAGATTTACGTTTTCCTGTGGTTGGCATATAAAAACAACATTTTAACTACAAAACTACATTTACCATACTATCAAAATATTAATACAATATTAACAATCAATACAACATAATACATATAGTAAATATCTTGCGTAGAGCCATATAATATGCACTTTTCACAATCCTCCCTCTTTCTTTTTATAATTAATTTGGCTTGAGCAATATTCCTTTTTTTCTAGCCTTCATTATTCGCTCATTTTTTTCACAAATCAATCTCACTTCTTTGAAGGGATCTTCTATATTATTTTGTTTCTTTAACACCATAATCCTTTGTGGTGGTGTTGTTGTAGGCAACTTTTGGTCAATGTTCACTAATTACATGCCTTGTACTATACTGGTGATGAGCTGAATAAAACAGGGGATCAAACAAGGAAGAAATATCAGACCAGCTGTAGTGCATAAAAGGAAGAAGCCTAACCTTTTCCACCATTCTACCAACACATTATCCCACCAGCTAGTATTTAGCATTGATTCCCACTTTTGAACTGGGACGTGGGCGATTTTTCTGATATCATTGACTATGTCCAGGATGGCATCTCCATTGTCATCTATTTTTAAACAACAATCTGATGTATTGAACTTTCCACAAACGCCCCCTTCTTCAGCTAATAGATAGTCTAAAGCCAATCTATTCTGATACACAGCGGCTCTGGTTTGTGTTTGTTGCCTTGATATTAATTCCATTGCCTGACCAGTTTTGTTTGTTATCATCTCTACAGGAGCTTGAAATCTTATAATACGATTTAGCATATAAATTGGGGTTCGATATCCCCAACTCCCATCTTGTGCCCAGGTGGCTGGCCCATATGTTTCCAGTATGTGTTCAGGGGGCCATTCCTCATCTCCCCATTTTTGGAATCCTCCAATCAATTCTCTTTTGTTTCTCTTTAGATCCTCATAAACTGGTATCCCTAATTGATCCCCATCAGGTCCTGGCAAAAGAAAAAATCCTGGCTGTATAATTCCCAGAGTACAACTCCCTTTCCACTGAGAGGGGAGTTTTGGGTATGCTCTTTTTCCACATATCCAAAATAAGCTGTATGGAGCTTTCCAATAGTTAAATTTTTGTTGATCTGTATTCTCCCGAAACCTGGAAATTTCCGGGATGCCATAGTAAGGATTTTTACCTGTATTATTACATTGAAAAAGTTTTGGTTTTTTATCATACTTACAATTCACTTTTTTTGCTTTTTCTTGGGTCCAATACACGGTTGGTGCTTCTGGGACCCACCATACAGAAGTTCCATTACTAACCTTATATCTTTTACAAGGTGTTTTTCCTACTTCATGAAGGAACCTTTTCCCAGTGCGCCAGAGACATTCTTCCCCTATCACTGTTGAGCTTAAAATCCACCCTTCTGGTCTGTTTTCTCCACTTTTACTTGCTTGGTTCCATTTTAGAAGCTCAATTGGGCCTAAGCTGCTGCCTTTCCATGGCCATTCTTCTGACATCAAATCCCCTCCACAGATGCAACAATTGGCTATGTTAAGTTCCTTATGTGATAAATGTCCTAAAGTTAATTTGTGTGGAATATGTCTGTATTGTAATATACCCATATAAGATATAAGTTTGTGTATACTTGTACATGTTCTAATAAAAACTGTGAGATCTTTAAGGTTAATTCATATAAGTTTATATTCACAAAATATAAAAACCATACAGGAAAAGGTACAAACTATTTCTGCTGGCAGCAATACCCCAGAACAGGGACACAAGGATGAGAGGAATGTCAGTGACATGCCTCTGCTGGGAAACCCTGAAAAGGAACACAAAAGCCATGGAAGAAGCAGATGAGGTACTCAAGAACCAAATGATTACATCAGATCACTATCTCACATGTTTCCTCCGGACATTATCATATCTACTCATATCTCATTGGACTCCTCTGGACATTACCATATCTACGACACACCTGGGCTCAGCCATTAAGGTCATTGTTAACCCCAGAAAAACTATTCAGGACTCCTAGACCCGAACATGAATAGTTAATGAAGCTGCCGTGGACGAGGAAAACATTGGAGCCTCGTCTCTTCTCAGTGAACCAGTATATAAAAAGCGACAGCTTCAGACCAGAAATGTGAACTTGGGGGGGTAACATGCTGACAGGGTATGTTACCACGTTCACCCAGTGCCGAAATACCCGGGGTTGGACACTGTCCTTTTAATTGTGGCTGTCCGAGACTGTCATTTTGTCTCTCAATAAAATTCTAAATTTTGATTTCTAAAATATGGTTGATCGTATTTATAACAAGAATGCTCAGCAAACTCTGGTTCCTGTTCAGCGGGAGAAAGAAAAAGAAACAGGACCACATGACGTGCAGCTTCCAAAACATCCTAGAGAGGATGGAGAAGCAGCAAAGTCACAAACAAAGGAGATAATTTCAGAGGCAGACACCGCACAGGCTTCTGCCAAGCCAGAATTCCATCCAACAGACTGGACAGACACAAAGAAATGTTCAATGGGTGCAAAGGGCATAGGTATGCCAGTGATTTATGGTACACAGATTGTAAACCCGAGATGGGAGAGTTTAGATCGTGAAGTTGTCAGGGATCTGATGAATCTCTTGAAAAGGGATTGTTTTGTAACATCATTACCATTCTTTCTTGCAGTGTTGGGAGAAAAAACACCGTTGTATGGGTTGATTTTTCAGTGGGATTCATCACAAAAAGACCCATTGTTAATTTTAGAGTGGAATTTTTTATCTTACAGGTTTCCGAGGATGATCCTCACAAGTCTGGAAATGATAGCTCAGATCATCATCAAAACTAGGACCAGGCTGCAAACAATGGCAGGCAAAGATTTTACAACAATTTACCTGCCTTTGAAAAAAGAATATTTTGATTGGGCATTGCAGAAATCAGAGAACTTGCAGATTGCATTGTTAGATTATTCTGGTGTTTGTACTATTCATTTCCCAAGACACAGATTGTTGAAGGCAAAAACAAGTTTCAGGAAAAAGCCAAAGGATGACATCAAGGGAGAGTGGAAATCAGATATAAGAATGGTGCAAGGGTCACCACAAACAGTGGAATTAACAGCAGTGGTCAGAGCTTTTGAGCTGTTTCAGCAACCTTTTGGTTTGATCACAGGTGGTATGGTTGGGAGACTTGGAGATTCACTTTTGAGAAAGGTTTACAATGAAAATTTGTATTCATATTTGCTGTGCATGAGGACATTGTTGCAAAACAGAAAACATAAATACTTTATCTCTGACATGAGGGCACATTCATCCCTCCTGGGGTTTTTGGAAGAAGGCAGTGCACACACAGACAAATTGACCATGACAATTTTGAGTACTTTACCAAACATTTTTGAACAGACAAAATTGAATCATGCATTCTTTCATCAGAATGTTCAAGCACTAATGAGACGTTTTCACATTTCCAAAAGTCAAGCAAAGGAAGTCATTAGTGCTTGTCCTGATTGTGAGCTTGTGCAGCCTCCTGCATCCATGGGAGCAGTCAATCCAAGAGTGAAACGGAAGGAAAATTCTTTGGTTCTGATCAGAAACCCAGAAACAGGGCAAACTGAAAAACCATTCAAATTAATAACTTGGAGCAAGGGATTTGCTTGTGTCGTCACAGGAGTTGGACTGGCAGCAAAGAACATGAAACCATACCGAGTCCAGATGAAAGCAGAGACAGACCACAAGACCGAAAGAAGTGGGCACGCAGACGGGAGTCGGTGTCAAGACAGCGGACATCCCTTCATTCTACGTGCAAAAGAGACTCTGGGATTTGAGTTTTCCTTAGGGCTTGAGTAGTGTTGCATTTTTAGAGATTCCCATGGAAAAGAGGGCATTGAAAATGAAAGAACTATCCTTGTGCCTCATTCTCTCCTTAGTTGCCTTGAGCAGTGCGGCAGTTTTGCCTGTAGCTCAGCCAAAAGAGAATGTTTGGGAAACTCTAGGCAATGCATCAGGCTTGGATACCATCTGCCTGACACACTCAAAGCCAGGGGAAACCTTTTTCAACATGTTTAGTAGGGTTGCCAGTGAGCGAATGGCTGATTCCAGAAAACATCTCTCCAGTGATTTCAAAGTTCATGGTAAATCCAGTAGACCAATAAGATGTTTAGATGAAATTCCTTCCTGTGGCTCCTTTTGAACCCCAGGAACTAGAGATTCTTGGATCGGTCCAAAAGCAATTCTGTGTGAAATTCGGCCTTTCTAGAGTGACAAAAAATTAAGTTATAGACATCACTCCAAACCTCAATTTTTACAGAAATTCATTGTTTTGGTGTAATTACACTAAGATGCTGGAAAAAACCATCCAATCATTTCTCAGTTCAGTTGCTGAAGGGAAATTTTTTCATTTGTGGGGACAAGATTTAGCCCACAATCCCTGCAAATGCCACAGGTAGTCCATGCAGCAGTAGAATGCGTTCATTGCTAACACCCAACATGACACTGATGAGAGAACAAAAACATAGAGGGAAAAAATCAGTTCAGAAGCAGCCTTGACACAATTAGATCAAGTAAGTTGTTAGCTGAGCAAACATGCCTGAGCCATCTCTCTTGCACTGAGTAATATGTTGGTAGACATTGACAGTGTAAGATGAGCAAGTCTCAAAAACAGAGCAGCGATTGATGATCTTTTGCTGACCCATGGGCATGGGTGTGAGAAATTTGAGGGAATGTGCTGCATGAATTTGTCAGATCATTCCAAATCCATTCCTGAGAACATCAGGCAGTTGCAGGAGAGTGTGAACAAATTAGAGAGGTGATTGGGTCATGGATAGATGGTTTGTTCAATTTGTTTGACCTTCCACCATTGTGGAAGGAAATTTTGAAGATAGTTATATATATTTTAGTAGGGCTTGTAATCCTTCTCATGATTTTGCCGTGTTTGTTTCTGTGTATACGGCAAACCATGGACAGAATGGCCAAGGAAGTGTTTTTGGTTCAAACAGGAGGGGGAGATGTTGGAGTCCAGGGCATTCCTTTGGTTGCCCTGGAGGGTCAGAGACCTGGGCAGAAGGGTCTGGGACCCCAGCCCAGAGCTCAGAGAGACACTGGATTTGATTTCCGTCCATGGGAGAGGCTTCTTGCACTGCAGGAAGCATTTCAGGCCACAAGAGTGTGAAAGGTTGTAGTTTAGTATATCACAGGGTGAGAAAAACAGTGGTTTAGGATTTCTTATATTAAAGTGAATGGGGACAAGATGGAGAATTTGGGGCGTTGCCTCCTTCTTCTTCTTTCTTCTTCCCTCACTCTATTTCTGCAGTGACGTTAGCACAAAGTAGTTTGTGAGGATTGGATCAAAGTAAAGATGACCTTTTTAGTAATAGTGATAGACATTGGTAATAAATAGTAAATATCAAATACATAGCAATTAGTATAAAAGATAAGGACAACCCTGGGATGGGGGGAGTCACCAGATGTCTGAGCCGCGGCAAACATCTTGCTGGACACTGGGAAAATTGTAAGATAAGAACTAATAAACACAAAGCATGCAACCTTGAAGACTCCGTCTTTTCCTGCGTTTGGCACAGAGCTTTGCAGAAGGCAAAAAAGACTTTAAAACCACCTGAATGCTGGGGAATCTAAACTCCTGAAAAAGGAGCCCCCAACACTTGCTCCAAGAGTCCAAAACACCCCATCCTGCCAGTGCAACCTCTACCTGTCCAAACTTTCACAAGACCTCTCACACTGCAATCCCCACATTACACTGCTCCATGCCATGCCACACCACACCAGACCACGCCATGTCTTCAGGCCACCAAGTCCCCTCTGACCAGCCCTTGCACACTTCCAGCCATTCCAGGACAACCACAGTTTTTCTGCTCACTCTGTGCCAGGGTCCCACCGCCCTCCCAGGGAACAAGTCCATCCCCACATCCCAGCTCACCCTGGCCCCAAGCAGTGTCCAGTCATGGCCTGTGTCCTGGTGCTGCAGGCCCTTGGCAAGAGTCTCTCCCAGCCAGCAATTCCTGCTCTTCCCTGCTCTGGGGCAGCAGCTGCAAGTTGATTTGCTCCCTGGGCCACTGGCCCAGCCCCAAGCCAGGGCTGGGACCTTTCCCCAGAGCTTTGTGGCCACTGCAATGCTCACAGCTCTGAGGCTGCTGCAGCTCCAGGAGCCTTTGGACACTGCTCCCAGGAAAGCCCAGGCTGCCACTCTTGGCCTGTCTGTGCAGGGCAGGGGCCTGCACTCCATGATCCTGCTGCCTTCCTCCCAGCTCGGCCTTGGATGTCTCCTCCAAGTGCTGCCAGAGCTCTTGGGGCTGGGTTAGGAGTGGCACAGCCCCAGCGTTCCCCTCTCTGGGACATCACCGTGCTGGCAGCTCCAAGGTTCCCCTCTCTGACATCACAGTGCTCTACTCAGCGGCAGGGAACAATGATCTGTCCTGGAGCCTTTGGCAGAAGGTGCCTGGGGAGACTCGGGGCCGACCACTGGGATTCTGGAGCCGAATCTACAGAAGGTCCCAAGCCAACTCCACTCCAACAGAGAAGGAAATCTTGGCCCCCTATGAAGGAGTTCAATCTGCCTCGGAGGTGATTGGCACAGAAGCACAACTCCTGTTGGCACCTCGACTACCGGTGCTGGGGTAGATGTTTAAAGAAAGGTTCCCTCCACCCATCATGGCACCGACGCCACGTGGAGCAAATGGATTGCCCTCATCACTCAGCGCGCCCGCATTGGAAACCCAAATCACCCTGGGATTTTGGAGATAATCACAAACTGGCCGGAAGGTGACAACTTTGGTCTCACAGATGAAGAGGAGCAGGAACAAGTGACACGTGCCGAAGAGGGTCCACCATACAACACAACAGCAGCACCAGCACGTCACACAGCACCAGGAAGCCACGGAAAAGCGGGAAAAGCGGGAAAAATGGGAATTCCGAGAGGGAAGTGGTGGGAGCTGTGAGGGGGATTGGTGGGGATTGGGAGGGGGAGGAATTGTGAGGGGAATTAATGAGAATTGTGAGGGGAATTTTTGGGAGAAATTCTGAGGGGAATTGTTGGCCGTTCTGAGTGGATTTGTTGGGAATTGTGAGGGGAATTTGTTGGAGATTCTGAGGGGAATTGTGATGGGAATTGTTGGGAATTGTGAGGGGGAATTGCAAGCAAAATTCTTGGAAATTGTGAGGAGAATTGGGAAATTTTTGAGGGAATTTAATGAGAATTGTGAGGGGAATTGTGAGGGGAATTTTTTGAGGAACATTGTTGGGAATTCTGAGGAGGAATTGTTGGGGATTTCCTGAGGGGATTTGTTGGGAATTTTGAGGGGAATTGTTGGGAATTTTTTGAGGGTATTTGTTGGGAATTGTGAGGGGATTTTTTGGGAATTCTCCCAGAACATTCCAGACCCTTTCTGGAGTTCGGCCTCGGGGTCCAAGAGGCAGCTCTGGCACAGCGACACCAGCGAGGCGGCGCGGAAGCGCAGATTCCCCCAGATCCGCCTGGAAAAACCGGAATTTTGGGAAAAAATTGGGAATTTTGGGAAAAAAAATCAGGAATTTTGGTTAAAAAAATCAGGAATTTGGGGAAAAAAAACGGAATTTTGGGTGGGATTTTGGAATTTTGGGGATTTAGGGGGGATTCGGGGGCACAGGGACAGAAATGAGGAGGCCTGGGAGTGGTAATCCCACAGACTCGCCTGGAAAGTCCGGAATTTGGGGTGAAATTCTGTGAATTTCGGGATAAAATCGGGAATTTGAGGAATTTCAGATGGGATTTATTGGGAATTTTGGGATTTGGGGTGGAAATTTGGGGATTTTGGGCAGGATTTGAGGGATCTGGGGAGGGATTGAGGGAATTTTTGGGGATTTGGGAACTCAGGGATTTTTGAGGGGGGGAGTTTTAGGGAATTTGGGGATTCCTCACCGGGGCGTCTCCAGAGTCGGGAATTCAGGAGAGCTCCCAGAACTTCCCAGAGCTTCCCAGGTGGAAGAAGAGGCAGGAGACGGCCGGGGCAGTCACCTGGGGGCCAAAAATGTCACAAAAAATGGACAAAAACGGATAAAAATGTCACAGAAATGGAGAAAAATGGACAAAAATGTTACAAAAAATGGACAAAAATGACCAAAAATGGACAAAAATGTCACAGAAATGGACAAAAACAGACAAAAATGTCACAAAAAACTAACAAAAATTACCAAAAATGGCCAAAATTGGACAAAAAATGTCACAGAAATGGCCAAAAACCTGACAAAAATTACCTAAAATGGCCCCAAAAATGTTACCAAAAAAGAACCAAAATGTCACCAAAATGGAAAAAAAAAGTGAAAATGTGAAAAAATGTCACTGAAACGGAGAAAATTGTCACCATGAGGTAAACAAATGACCAGAAATGACCAAAAATGGACCCAAAATGTCCCCAAAACCATCCCAGAATGTTCTGGAAGTGTCCCCAGGTGTGTCCCCAGGTGTGTCCCAGCTGTGTCCCAGGTGTGTCCCAGCTTTCCCCAGGTGTGTCCCAGGTGTGTCCCAGCTGTCCCCAGATGTGCCCCAGGTGTGTCCCAGGTGTGTCCC
>JANEHK010000542.1:0-22795 GCA_025960845.1 Tachycineta bicolor | reverse complement strand
TGAGATGAAATGAGGGCCAGTGAAATAGACCATAACTTGCTCAAATTACACCAAATCCAATCCTTAAATGCAGGAAGAAATGTAAATTCAGAGACAGGAGAGCAATCGGAAAAAACGAAATGTAATTAAAAAAAAAAAGGGAAAAGGAAAAAGGGAAAATTTCAAAACCATGTGAAACCAATGATAGTGAATGGGACGACAGGAAGTGAAGGGTAATGGAGCAAAGCTTGCCAGTTTAATCCTCATTGAAATCGCAAGATTTCATTCCCTTTCCTGTTACGAAGGCTTTTCCTTTCAGGAATGGGAATGAAATTTTAAATCAGAAAACCAAGTCTAAAGAGTGCTCTGAAAAGGAGATATGATCAAAAAGATTGGAATGGAAAAACCCCAGAAATTTTGGAAATGGAGGGATCATAGACATGATGACTGAGATGAAATGAGGGCCAGTGAAAAAGACCATAACTTGCTCAAATTACTCCAAATCCAATCTTTATACATGGGAAGAAATGTAAGTTCAGGCACAGGAGAGCAATCTGAAGGAACAAAATGTTAAAAAAAAAACCAATCATTGTCACAATGATGTGAAAACAATGATAGTGAATGGGATGACAAGAAGTGCAGGGAAATGGAGCAAAGCTTTCCAGTTCAATCCTCATTGAAATTGCAAGATTTCATTACCTTTCCTGAAAGGACGCCTTTTTTTTTTCCAGGAATGGGATTGGAATCTTGAACTCACAGAACTAAGTGTAAAAAGTGCTCTGGAAAGGAGTTATGATCAAAAAGAGTGGAATGGAAAGAAATGCAGAAATTTTCGAAATGGAGGGATCACAGCCAAGAGGACTGAGATGAAATGAGGGCAAGTGAAAAAGACCGTAACTTGCTCAAATTACTCCAAATCCAATCCATAAATGCGGGAAGAAACGTAAATTCAGAGTACGGAAAGCAATCTGACGAAACAAAATGTAAATTAAAAAAAAAAGGGAAAAGGAAAAAGGGAAAACTTCAAAACCACGTGAAAACAATGATAGTGAATGAGATGACACAAAGTGCAGGGTAATGGAGCAAAGCTTGCCAGCTTAATCCTCATGCAAGTTGCAAGATTTCATTCCCTTTGATGAAAGGAATGCTTTTATTTTCAGGAAAGGGAATGAAATCTTGAACTCACAGGACCAAGTCTAAAAACTGCTCTGGAAAGGACATATGATCAAAAAGAGTGGAATGGAAAAAGATGCAGAAATTTTGAAACGGATAGATGACAGCCAAGAGGACTGAGATGAAATGAGGGCCGGTGAAAAAGACCATAACAAGCTCAAATTACTCCAAATCCAGTCCTTAAATGCGGGAAGAAATGTAAATTCAGAGTAAGGAAAGCAATCTGGGGAATCAAAATGTAAATTAAAAAAAAAGGGAAAAGGAAAAAGGGAAAATTCCAAAACCATGTGAAGACAATGATAGTGAATGGGATGACAGAAAGTGCTGGGTAATGGAGCAAAGCTTGCCAGTTTAATCCTCATTGAAATCACAAGATTTCATTCCCTTTGCTGAAACGAAGTCTTTTCTTTTCGGGAAAGGGAATGGAATCTTGAACTCCGAAAACCAAGTCTAACAAGTGTTCTGGAAAGCACATATGATCAAAAAGAAAGGTATGAAAAAACTCCAGAAATTTTGGAAATGGAGAGATCACAGCCAAGAGGATTGATATGAAATGAGGGCCAGCGAAAATGACCATAACTTGCTCAAATTACTCCAAATCTAGTCCTTAAACGCAGGAAGAAATGTAAATTCAAAGACAGGAAAGCAATCTAGAGAAGCAAAATGTAAAAAACAAAACCCAAAATTTTAAAAAACCAAGTGAAAACAATGATAGTGAATGGGAAGACACAATATGCAGGGTAATGGAGCAAGGCTTGACAGGTTAATCCGCACTGAAATCACAAGATTTCATTACCTTTGAAGAAAGGAAGGCTTTTATTTTCAGGAAATGTAACGAAATCTTGAACTCACAGGACCAAGTCTAACAAGTGCTCTGGAAAGGAGATATGATCAAAAAGAGTGGAATGGAAAAAAATGCAGAAATTTTGGAAATGGAGGGATCACAGCCAAGAGGACTGAGATGAAATGAGGGCCAGTGAAGAAGACCGTAACTTGCTCAAATTACTCCAAATCCAATCCTTAAATGCGAGAAGAAATGTACATTCAGAGACACAAAAAAGCAATCTGAAGATACGAAATGTAGTTAAAAAAAAAAAAGGGAAAAGGAAAAAGGGAAAATTTTAAAACCATGTGAAAACAATGATAGTGAATGGGATGACAAGAGGTGCAAGGAAATGGAGCAAAGCTTGCCAGTTCAATCCTCATTGAAATTGCAAGATTTCATTACCTTTCCTGAAAGGAAGGCTTTTTTTTCAGAAATGGGATTGGAATCTTGAAATCAGAAAACCAAGTCTAACAAGTGCTCTGGAAAGGACATATGATCAAAAAGAGTGGAATGGAAAAACTCCAGAAATTTTGGAAATGGAGGGATCACAGCCAAGAGGACTGAGATGAAATGAGGGCCAATGAAAAAGACCATAACTTGCTCAAATTACTCCAAATCCAATCCTTAAACGTGTGAAGAAATATAAATTCAGAGACAGGAGAGCAATCTGAATAAACAAAATCTAAATAAAAACCCCAAAAATTTTCAAAACCATGTGAAAACAGTGACAGTGAATGGGATGAAAAGAAGTGCAGGGAAGGGGAGCAATACTTGCCTGTTTATTCCTCATTGAAATCGCGAGATTTCATTCCCTTTGCTAAAAGAAAGGCTTTTCTTTTCAGGAATGGGAATGAAATCTTGAAATCAGAAAAACAAGTCTAAGAAATGCTCTAGAAAGGAGATATGATCATAAAGACTGCAATGGAAACAAATGCAGGACTTTTGGAAATGAAGGGATCACGCCATGAGGACTGGGATGAAATGAGGGCCAGTGAAAAAGACCGTAACTTGCTCACATTACCCCAAGTCCAGTCTTTATACGCGTGAGCAAATGTAAATTCAGAGATGGGAAAGCACTCTGGGGAAACAAAATGTAAATTAAAAAAAAAGGTAAAAGGAAAAAGGAAAAATTTGAAAACCATGAGAAAACAATGATAGTGAATGGGATGATAGAAAGTGCTGGGTAATGGAGCAAAGCTTGCCAGTTTAATCCTCATTGAAATCGCAAGATTTCATTCCCGTTGCTGAAACGAAGGCTTTTCTTTTCAGGAAAGGGTATGGAACCTTGAACTCACAGAACCAAGTCGAACAAGTGCTCTGGAAAGGAGATATGATCAAAAAGAGTGGAATGGAAAAACTCCAGAAATTTTGGAAATGGAGGGATCTCAGCCAAGAGGACAGCGATGAAATGAGGGCCAGTGAAAAAGACCATGACTTGCTCAAATTACTTCAAATCCAATCCTGAAACGCAGGAATAAATGTAAATTCAGATTAAGGATAGCAATCTTAAGAAACAAAATGTGATAAAAATAAAGGGAAAAGGAAAAAGGGAAAAGTGCAAAACCATATGAAAACAATGATAGTGAATGGGATGACAAGAAGTACAGGGAAAAGCATCAAAACTTGCCAGTGTAATCCTCATTGAAATCGCAAGATTTCATTCCCTTTGCTGAAAGGAAGGCTTTTCGTTTCAGGAAAGGGAATGAAATGTTGAACTCACAGAACGAAGTCCAACAAGTGCTCTGCAAAGGGGATATGATCAAAAAGAGTGGAATGGAAAAAAATGCAGAAATTTTGGAAATGGAGGGATCACAGCCAAGAGGACTGAGATGAAATGAGGGCCAGTGAAAAAGACCATAATTTTCTCAAATTACTCCAAATCCATTCCTTAAATGCGGGAAGAAATGTAAATTCAGAAACAGGAGAGCAATCTGGAGAAAAAAAATGTGAAAAAAAAAAAAGAAGAAATTTTCAAAACCATGTAAAAACAATGATTGTGAACGGGATGACAAGAAGTGCAGGCAAATGGGGCAAAGCTTTCCAGTTTAATCCTCACTGAAATCGCAAGATTTCTTTCATTTCCTTTAAGGAAGGCTTTAATTTCCAGGAAAGGGAATGAAATCTTGAACTCACAGAACCAAGAGAGGACTGGAAAAAAAAGAAGAAATTTTGGAAAAGGAGGGATCACGGCCAAGAGGACTGAGATGAAAGCAGGGCCAGTGAAAAAGAACATAACTTGCTCAAATCACTCCAAATCGAATCCCTAAACCTGGGAAGAAATATAAGTTCAGGCACAGGAGAGCAATCTGAAGAAATAAATGTGAAAAAAAAAAAAGCAATCGTTGTCAAAACGATGTGAAAACAATGATAGTGAATGGGATGACATGAAGTGCAGGGAAATGGAGCAAAGCTTTCCAGTTTAATCCTCATTGAAATCGCAAGATTTCATTCCCTTTGCTGAAAGGAAGTCTTTTCTATTCAGGAATGGGGGTGAAATCTTGAACTCAGAAAACCAAGTCTAACAAGTTCTCTGGAAAGGACATATGATCAAAAGGGGTGGAATGGAAATCTCCAGAAATTTTGGAAATGGAAGGATCACAGCCAAAAGGACTGAGATGAAATGAGGGTCAGTGAAAACGACCATAACTTGCTCAAATTACTCCAAATCCAATCCCTAAACTCGGAAAGAAATGTAAATTCAGACACAGGAAAGCAATCTGAAGAAACACAATCAAAATAAAAAAACCCAAAAATTGTCAAAACCGTGTGAAAACACTGATAGTGAAAGGGATGACACGAAGTGCAGGGAAATGGAGCAAAGCTTACCAGTTTAATTCTCATTGAAATAGCAAGATGTAATTCCCTTTGCTGAAATGAAGGCTTTTCTTTTCAGAAAGGGAATGGAATCTTGAACTCAGAAAACCAAGTCTAACAAGTTCTCTGGAAAGGACATATGATCAAAAGGAGTGGAACGAAAAACTCCAGAAATTTTGTAAATAGAGGGATCACAGCCAAGAGGACTGAGATGAAATGAGGGCCAGTGAAAAGACCATAACTATCTCAAATTACTCCATATCCAATCTTTATACACGGGAAGAAATGTAAGTTCATGCACAGGAGAGCAATCATCAGAAACATGACTTAAAAAAAATTCCCAAAAATTTTCGAAACCAAGTGAAAAAAATTATGGTGAATGGGATGACAGGAAATGCAGGGAACTGGAGCAACGCTTTACAGTTTAATCGTCATTGAAATCGCAATATTTGATTCCCTTTGCTGAAAGGAAGGCTTTTCTTTTCAGGAAAGGGAATAAAATCTTGAACTCACAGAGCCATGTCCAACAAGTCCTATGGAAAGGACATATGGTCAAAAAGAGTGGAATGGAAAAACTCCAGAAACTTTGGAAATGGAGGGATCACAGCCAAGAGGACTGACATGAAATGAGGGCCAGTGAAAAAGACCATAACTTTCTCAATTTACTCCAAATCGAATCCCTAAACGTGGGAAGAAATATAAGTTCAGGCACAGGAGAGCAATCTGAAGAAATAAATGTGAAAAAAAAGCAATCGTTGTCAAAACGATGTGAAAACAATGATAGTGAATGGGATGACATGAAGTGCAGGGAAATGGAGCAAAGCTTTCCAGTTTAAGCCTCATGGAAATCGCAAGATTTCATTCCCTTTGCTGAAAGGAAGGCTTTTCTTTTCAGGAATGGGAATGAAATCTTGAAATCAGAAAACCTAGTCGAACAAGTGCTCTGCAAGGGGGATATGATCAAAAAGAGTGGAATGGAAAACTCTAGAAATTGTGGAAATGGAGGGATCACAGCCAAGAGGACTGACATGAAATGCGGGGCAGTGAAAAAGACCATAACTTGCTCAAATTACACCAAATCCAATCCTTAAATGCAGGAAGAAATGTAAATTCAGAGACAGGAGAGCAATCTGAAAAAACGAAATGTAATTAAAAAAAAAAGGGAAAAGGAAAAAGGGAAAATTTCAAAACCATGTGAAACCAATGATAGTGAATGGGATGACAGGAAGTGAAGGGTAATGGAGCAAAGCTTGCCAGTTTAATCCTCATTGAAATCGTAAGATTTCATTCCCTTTCCTGTTACGAAGGCTTTTCCTTTCAGGAAAGGGAATGAAATTTTAAATCAGAAAACCAAGTCTAAAGAATGCTCTGAAAAGGAGATATGATCAAAAAGATTGGAATGGAAAAACTCCAGTAATTATAGAAATGGAGGGATCACAGCCAAGAGCACTGATATGAAATGAGGGCCAGTGAATAGACCATAACTTGCTCAAATTATTACAAATCCAATCCTTAAACGCGGGAAGGAATGTAAATTCAGTGTCAGGAGAGTAATCTGAAAAAACAAAATGTAAATGAAAAAACCAAAAAATTTTCAAAACCAAATAAAAACAATGATAGTGATTGGGATGACAAGAAGTGGTGGGAAATGGAGTAAAGCTTTCCAGTTTAATCCTCATTGAAATAGCAAAATTTCATTCCCTTTGCTGAAAGAAAGGATTCTCTTTTTAGGAAGAAGGAATGGAATCGTGAAACCAGAAAAAAATATGTAACAAGTGCTCTGTTAAGGAGATATGATCAAAAAGAGTGGAATGTAAAAAATTCAGATATTATTAGAATGGACTGATCACAGCCAAGAGGACTGAGATTAAATGAGGGCCAGTGAAAAAGACCATAACTTGCTCAAATTATTCCAAATCCAATCCTAAACCTTGGGTAGAAATGTAAATTCACAGAATGCAGAGCAATTTGAAGCAACAAAATGTAAATTAAAAACCCCAAAAATGTTCAAAACCATGTAAAAACAATGATAGTGAATGGGATGACACGAAATGCAGGGTAATGGAGCAAAGCTTGCCAGTTTAATCCTCATTGAAATCGCAAGTTTTCATTCCCTTTGCTGAAAGGAAGGATTCTCTTTTCAGGGAAAAGGAATGAAATCTTGAAATCAGAAAACCAAGTTTAACAAGTGCTCTGGAAAGGACATATGATCAAACAGAGTGGAATGGAAAGAAATGCAGAAATTTTGGAAATGGATGGATCACAGCCAAGAGGACAGAGGTGAAATGAGGGCCAGTGAAAAAGACCATAACTTGCTCAAATTACTCCAAATCCAATCCTTAAACACGGGAAGGAATGTAAATTCAGAGACAGGAGAGCAATCTGGTCTTGGTTTGAAAAAGACAGGTGTCTGCTAAGGAGAGGCAGGCCTCTCTAGGAAATGAGGAATTCAAATCCTTCCCTCCATGTTATTATTATTTGGAAGATTAAAAAAAAGTTTTAGGACAGATCTATGGGGAAGGAATACCAGTCCTTTACTAGTAAATATAAGAGGACAGACAAACAACAACAGCGCTTATAATAACAGTAAAACTGAACTAAGAACCCCGAGGGCAAACGGTGGAAGCTCCGGCGCTGATGGCTGGAAGCTGGAAGCGGTGGATTGTCCTCTGCAGGCAGGGGGGGTGCCCTGGCAGGCAAGGTAGGCAGTGCTGGAGAACCCGCAGTGGCTGTACTCTGGCTGACCATGAATTCAGCAGGGCAGCGAAGAAACTCCGAATTCCTGGGCGCTCCAACAGATGATAGAATTCCCAGGACCAGACTCCTCCGTTAGCTGTGGGCTCCAGACAGCTACTCGGTAGCCCGACTGTCCTCCCCGGGAAAACCGAGAGCAGTGAGACCTCCACCCTCTGCTCCCGGGAGCCCCCTCCCTCCCCCAAAACCAAGTGATCAACCGCCTTTGTCAGGTAAAGCACCCCTTAGCTATCAGTACTTAAAGTCTCTTAGCAATTCATGGGGGGGGGAAAAATTCTACAGGAAACCTTAACCCTCAAAAAATATGAAAAAATAAATGGAAATAAAAAAAACAAATATTTTCAAGACCAAGTGAAAACAATTATAGTGAATGGGACGGCAAGAAGTGCAGGGAAATGGAGCAAAGCTGTCCAGTTCAATCCTCATTCAAATTGCAAGATTTCATTCCCTTTGCTGAAAGGAAGGCTTTTCTTTTCAGGAAAGGGAATGAAATCTTGAACTCAGAGAGCCATGTCCAACAAGTCCGCTGGAAAGGACATATGATCAAAAAGAGTGGAATGGAAAAACTCCAGAAATTTTGGAAATGGAGGGATCACAGCCAAGAGGACTGACATGAAATGAGGGCCAGTGAAAAAGACCATAAATTTCTCAATTTACTCCAAATCGAATCCCTAAACGTGGGAAGAAATATAAGTTCAGGCACTGGAGAGCAATCTGAAGAAATAAATGTGAAAAAAAAAAAAGCAACTATTGTCAAAACGATGTGAAAACAATGATAGTGAATGGGATGACATGAAGTGCAGGGAAATGGAGCAAAGCCTTCCAGTTTAAGCCTCATGGAAATCGCAAGATTTCATTCCCTTTCCTGAAAGGAAGGCTTTTCTTTTCAGGAATGGGAATGAAATCTTGAAATCAGAAAACCTAGTCGAACATGTGCTCTCCAAAGTGGATATGATCAAAAAGAGTGGAATGGAAAACTCCAGAAATTTTGGAAATGGAGGGATCACAGCCAAGAGGACTGACATGAAATGAGGAGCAGTGAAAAAGACCATAACTTCCTCAAATTACTCCAAATCCAATCCCTAAACGCGGGAAGAAATGTAAATTCAGAGACAGGAGAGCAATCTGAAGAAATAAAATGTGATAAAAAAAAAAAAAAGGGAAAAGGAAAAAGGGAAAATTTCAAAACCATGTGAAAGCAATGATAATTAATGGGATGACAAGAAGTGCTGGGAAATGGAGCAAAGCCGGCAAGTCTAATCCTCATTGCTATTGCAAGACTTCATTCCCTTTCCTGAAAGAAAGGCATCTCTTTTCAGAAATGGGAATGAACTCTTGACATCAGAAAACCAAGTCTAACAAGTGCTCTGAAAAGGAGATATGACCAAAAAGAATGGAATTGTAAAACTCCAGTAATTATAGAAATGGAGGGATCACAGCCAAGAGCATTGATATGAAATGAGGGCCAGTGAATAGACCATAACTTGCTCATATTACTTCAAATCCAATCCTTAAACGCGGGAAGGAATGTATATTCAGAGTCAGAAGAGTAATCTGAAAAAACAAAATGTAAATAAAAAACCCCAAAAATTTTCAAAACCAAATAAAAGCAATGATAGTGATTGGGATGACAAGAAGTGCAGGGAAATGCAGCAAAGCTTGCCAGTTTAGTCCTCAATGAAATTGCAAGATTTCTTTCATTTCCCTTTAAGGATGGCTTTAATTTTCAGGAAAGGGAATGAAATCTTGAACTCACAGAATCAAGCCCAACAAGTGCTCTGGAAAGAGATATGATCAAAAAAAGTGGACTGGAAAAAAATGCAGAAATTTTGGAAAAGGAGGGATCACAGCCAAGAGGACTGAGATGAAAGGAGGGCCAGTGAAAAAGAACATAACTTGCTCAAATTACTCCAAATCAAATCCCCAAACACAGGAAGAAATTTAAATTCAGAGACAGGAGAGCAATCTGAAGAAACAAAATGTATATAAAAACCCCAAAAATTTTCAAAACCAAGTGAAAACAATGACAGTGAATGGGATGACACGAAGTGCAGGGTAATGGAGCAAAGCTTGCAGTTTAATCCACACTGAAATTGCAAGATTTCATTCCCTTTGCTGAAAGGAAGGCTTTTCTTTTCCGGACAGGGAATGAAATCTTGAACTCACAGAACCAAGTCTAACAAGTGCTCTGGAAAGGAGATATGATCAAAAAGATTGTAATGGAAAAACTCCAGAAATTTTCAAAATGGAGGGATCACAGACAAGAGGACTGAGATGAAATGACGGCCAGTGAAAAAGACCAGAACTTCCTCAAATTTCTCCAAATCCAACCCTTAAACACAGGAAGAAATGTAAATTCAGAGACAAGAGAGCAATCTGAAGGAACAAAATGTGAAAAAAAAAACCCAAAAATTTTCAAAACCATGTAAAAACAATGATAGTGAATGGGATGACGCGAAACGCAGGGTAATGGAGCAAAGCTTGCCAGTTTAATCCTCATTGAAATTGCAAGATTTCATTCCCTTTGCTGAAAGGATGGCTTTTTTTCCAGAAATGGAATGAAATCTTGGAATCACAGAACCAATTCTAATCAGTGTTCCAAAAAGGAGATATGGTCAAAAAGAATGGAATGGAAAAAAATGCAGAATCTATAGAAAAGGAGTGATCACAGCCCATGAGGACTGAGATGAAATGAGGGATGGTGAAAAAGACCATAACTTTCTCAAATTACTCCAAATCCAATCCTTGAAAACAGGATGAAATGTAAATTCAGGACATAAGAGCAATCTGAAAAAACAAAATTTTAATGGGTTAGTACAGTTTAGTTTTAGTTATAAAAGAATGTAAAATAATTCTGCAGGTCAGGACCTGGGAATTGCTTTAGAAGAGATAGAGACCTATTAAAGAGTTAGTTAGAATATTGACATCTGGTCTGACCACTGAGATTGTTAGCTGCGACTTTGGGAAGTACCATATAAAACCCCTTGATTTCTTGTAGGTTGGGTTTTTTCCTTCTTCCTTTGGCCAGAGAGAGACAGGTAACATCGAGCTGGGCCTGCTGCTCCCTCCTTTTTTTTGGGGGGGGGGGAAGCTTGCCTGAGGCCTGGCCGGATTCTATCGGCTCCTGGGTGAAAGGAGGGGAAAGGAGAAGTTGCTGTCTTGTGGCAGCCGCTTTCTTCAAGTTTCCTTAGAGCAGAGAGGGATCTCTGCTGGGCCCTGATGGGAGCTATGAGCACAGTCTGGGCCGAGGCCACCCCAATTTGCACTGAGGGGTAGGCTGAGAAGGCATTTATGATCTTGCTTGAGTTTTTCCTAGACTGCCCGGGTGCTCCAATTTCTAATGTTTCTGCGTGAGTTTTTTCTTATCAGCTCGGCCTTGAACAACTAACACTATGAGCTACAGAGAGTGAAAGATAAAAACTCTGAGCAGATTTAACTCTTTCTTAGCAACATGAAGCTTCCAGAGCTTGGCCCTTCTCTGAGAGAGTAAAGGACAGAGTGAACATAAAGAACAACAGCATGAAGTCAGTAGCAAGAGTGGAAAGACTATTGGCACAGCGGGTTGAAGAGTTGGTTGTTCTAGTCTTACTTGAGCCATGGAAATGAACTCTATATTTAAGTTATTCCTGTAAATCGTGGGAAAGATATGCATTTAGGGAGATGATTGTTTTGCGTGTAGATTCGAGCAAAGGTGTTTGTGATGAACTAAGTAATATCCTATAAGATGCTTGAACAGAGATAAAGATGAGAAGCCCCCTGTGCCAGTGAAGAAGGGAGAAGATATCTCTGTACCTTGAAGTGAAGAATCCTTGGCTTTAGAGTTATTTATCTTTAAAAAGTGACACCCCAGTATGCAAAAGTCTAAGACCCATGACCCATCAGTAGCTTGGGAAACTGCTCTTGGGAGGGTCACAAAAGCAGGTTTCTCTGGGCGGTTGTTTTTGTGACAGTTTAAAACCCACAAGAGAACTGTTCTAAGTTGTCAGTGGGATCCATGACTCAAAAGGATACTCTTCCCCTTATGAATTGATGAAAGACGATTATCAGATAGTGAAACAGACTGAAAATTACAAGTTTTGTCTCTTTATTTTGTTTTGTAAAAAAGTAAACAGTTTGTAAGGAAAAGGAAATTTTTTTTAAAGTTTCATTCCATTTTAGTTTTTTTCCAACTTTCTGTTTTTCTATTCTTTTAGTGTAAGTTAATAAACTATTTGTTAATTTTAAAGTTAAGACTGCGTTGTTTTTCTCCTAGTCTCTCTCTCACAAAAAGAGTAAGTACCAAAAGCAAAATTTAGTGAATGTGAAACCACTATATTAAGTAGTGATTCTGCCCAGTTTAAAATTAAACCAATGACAAAAATGAAAACAAAAAACGCAAAAATTTTCAAAACAATGTGAAAACAATGATAGTGAATGGGATGACAAGAAGTGCAGGGTAATGGAGCCAAGCTTTCCAGTTTAATCCTCATTGAAATCGGAAGATTTCATTCCTTTCCCCCTAAGGAAAGCTTTTCTTTTCAGGAATGGGAATGAAATCTTGAAATCAGAGAACCAAGTCTAAAAACTGCTCTGGAAACAAGATATGATAAAAAAGAGTGGAATGGACAAAAATGCAGAAATTTTGGAAATGGAGGGATCACAGCCAAGAGGACTGAGATGAAATGAGGGCCAGTGAAAAAGACCAAAACTTGCTCAAATTACTCCCAATCCAATCTTGAAATGCTAGAAGAAATGTACGTTCAGACACAGGAGAGCAATCTGAAGAAACAAAATCTGAAAAAAAAAGCAATCATTTTCAAAACCATGTGAAAACAATGATTGTGGTGGTGTGCATTTGTTTTATTTATTGTAATTTATATTGAGTTTTCTGTAATGGTTGGTCCTTGTACCCCCCTGTTTTTAGTATTGGTTGTAACCTGTCTGCCTGGAGTTAGAGAAAGTCCGTTATATGTCAGTCATCTCTTCCCCCTTTTATACCTTGTTGTCAATCTCCTCTCTCTCCCCTTGGGCGCCCTCTCTGTCACCCCAGGACCCTTCCCTGGATTCTAGAAAGCTCCAGGGAGGAGGTTGAGTAATAGGCTGGGGCCCTGGCAATCCCCTCTCTTCATTTTTTGGTTGGCCCCCAGTTATTAGGTTTACATCCCCAGTTATAACCCTTCATTATTGTAATTGGCTGACCGGTTGTCGCCACCCCGGTCCCCTCCCCTGTTTTTGAGATTGTGCACCCCTGCTCCCGGGGCTCTTCCGGGCAGGGGGCAGAGAGTGCTGAGCTCCGTGCTCCCTCTCCCTGCAATAAACACCATTATGCCCTGCCTAGAGGAGTCGCCCTTTCTTTGGCCACCGTGGTTGCGTTCTCCATTGATCCGCTCGTCGCTGGCGTGGGGCAATTAAGAACCCACGGGGAGGAGGCGACTCGCCCGACTTGCTGCCCTGACCCATCCACGTGGCTGCAGTGCATAAACTGAGCTGGCCTGTGGCTGCGCTGGCAAGCGCGAGAACAGACACTGCATCAGCGGTCTGGCGTCCAACACCAGGCCCCCCCCAGGCCTCGAGGTGGACCCCACAGCATGGATTTGGGCCGTAGAGAAGTCCGGCCGAAGAATCCTTGGACGCCCCGCTACCCCTGCTGGAGCGGCTCAGACCACGCTCTCAGGGGAGGAAAGGAGAGCCCGTAGCAGCTGGAGGGTCCTCTTCAGGCGGCCAAGCCCACACTACCAGGCTTTATTCAGTTTCAGGAGCGGGTAAATTGCCCTTCGAGAGGGGACTTACTTTGAAGGAGGGTTCTTCTGGGTAAGAAGACCCTAATTTGGGAAGGGATTCCCTTAGCGGGAGATCCTAGGTTGCGCAGCCCAGGGGGTGACGGTTTGCCCCACGCCCCTGCGGGAACCCCTACTCGGAACGCGCCTTGGTTTTTTTTCTGTTCTTTAAACTTTAATTTAAGGACAGTGGTTTGGAGTTCGGGTGAGTGAAGACCCCAAAAGTTTTAAAGCCACCGTTTTCTTTTTCGTTGCGGCTTCCTGGGATCGGTCGGGTTTGTAATTACCCGGTTTTAGGAGAGTGGTCCGCGGTTTGTTTTTTGTTTTATTTTACTTTTGCCTGAGTGTCTGTGGAGGGGCGGCAGGTTTTCGAGAGATGGGTGCAAAACTCTCGGCCGCCCAAAAGGGCTTGTATTATAATTTGAATTCCCTGGTTGAGCTCGCCAATCTAAAGGTTTCTAAAGGCGAGCTGAAAAAGTTGGTCAGGTGGCTGTTTCTGCATTTTCCTCAAACGTCTCCGGAGCAAGTCTACAGCCCTAAATTTTGGAGGGCTGTAAACAATAAAATACATAATTTGGCTCTCTCCAGAGACAAAAAAGTGTCGGAATTTTTTAATCTGGCGGCGCAGCTCTCAGCTGCATCAGTAAAAATACAGAAAGGGGTGCAGAAACAGCCAACACAGAGACAAATTTCCCCCTGTTCTCCCCAGTCCCAAGCCCTCTCATCATCTCCCCAGAAGGGAACCCTGAAGGGAGCAGCAGGACCTCTGCCTGCTGGCTCAGGCTCCCCCAGGACTCCCCAATCCCTCCGCCCGGGCAGTTCTAGCCAGACTGCTCGGGGCTTTTCGGGCAGTCCTGGCCGGGCTGCTTGAGAATTCCACCCACCCTCATATTCCCTAGTTAATAAACCCAAAGTTCGTTTTAGTGTTTCAGAGGGGCCACCACAAAATGGTGTCCCCAGCCCTTATCCCCAAGATGGAGGAGACCGCATGGCACAGTCCTCCCCATCCCCCTATCCTCCTTCCTTCAATCCCTTTCTTCCCGCCCTTGATCAGCCCAACCCCTTCCTCTCCTCGACCCATCCTATCCCCCAGAAGGCTCCACCCATGCTTCCTCCCTCTCCCAAGACCACTCCCACAGCTCCTCCTGCTTGCCCCTCCCAGGGAAATGCCCAGAAGTCATCAACGTCTTCCCAGACCACTCCCCCCACTGCAAGACACGCCTCCTGTGCTTCCGGTTCCCACGCTCCCCCGCCCGGTTCCCACGGTCTGGAACCGGAGAGGGTGGGGCCGGAGCCTGTGTCTACTGAGGCCCAGCTGCCTCCCTCTATCCCCTCATTAGCCCCAGTCACTTATAAAGCCTCACGATGAGGGCACAACATTCGTGCGGTCCATCACCCATTCTTCCAAGCTACCATCCGGGACCTGTGCAAAGCCCATCGGGATTATGGAAGGGACAGCCCCTATTTTAGGGGACTGCTCCGCTCTAATCTAGAGGGAGCAGTTGTTATTCCTGCGGATCTAAAACAGTTGTTTTCCGGCCTGATGGACTCCACTGAGTTCAAACTGTGGGAAGCAGCGTGGAAGACGCTGCTTAAGGAAGCCTTGCCAGGTCTCCTCGTCGACCCTGAGACAGCGGTCGACGAGGATGGGAGTGCCCTCACCCTGGAACACCTTATGGGTGAGGGAAAGTGGGTGGATCCAGCGGACCAAGCGTCATATATTCCCATAAAAGCTCTTAATTTAGTGCGGGAACATGCGGTGACTGCATTCTTTGGTATGATGCCAGAGGGTCCGGTAGTGCCTTATTATAAGATCATCCAAGGAACAAAAGAACCATTTACCAAGTTTGTGGAAAGGCTCACCCGAGCTATTGAAGTTCAAGTATCGGATGTGGCAGTGAGGGATGGTATCCTAAGGGAAATGGTGTTCGCAAATGCGAATGGGTTATGCAGACCCCCCTCCTACCCTTCAGGACATGCTCAGGGTGTGCCAGCTGAAGGTTCCTTTTATGCAGGGTCACGAACCGGACCCAAAACAAAAACAACCTCGGATAGCTACCATCATGGGCAATCGGTCGTCCTCCACCAGAGACCCAAACCGCAGGCCGCATGTTCCGCAAAGGAATAGATGTATCATATGCCGGGAGCCGGGGCACTGGGCAAACAACTGCCCATTGAGGGAAGATATTGAGGATTTGAAAAACAAAAAAGGGGGAGGCGGGGGAGGAGGGAGAACATGGGCGGAGGGGGGAGGCCCCCGCCAGTTAAACTAAAGGAGGAGCGCAGGTCCGCCCGGCGCTATGATAAAAATAGGGTGGACCAGGCAGTGGGAGAAAGGGAGGAGAAAATGAGCGCCGATGAAATGCTGCCTAAAGGAACTACAACTACCGGACTGGACAAATTACCTGATGAGACATTTCAAACTGACCATGACTTAACTAAACAGATTCTTGTTACCACCTCTAGGCATGAGCCTTTTAAGTTACAGCTTTCCGAGGCCATGTACTTGAGGACCACGGAGTGGACCTTCCTTTCCTTAAACATCAAGGAGCAGAGTGCCTGGCCAGTCCTAGGGAAGGAGTTCATCGTCATCGGGGATTGTAAGTACACCCCGCAAGAGATCGAGATTCTCCCAGGAGTGCTGGTCTACGACCCTGGGAAGCTTGTTCTCTGGCTGCGATGAGCCCATCCGCCGACATTTCTCCCGAAAGGCCAAATCATCGCCCAAATCATCCCTACCCAGGGACCAAGCAATACATCGACAGTCCCGGTGGCTTGCCCAGTGCAAGCCATCACAGAAGAGAGGCCCCGGGTAGCGTGTGAGTTCACGGTGGGTGGGGAGACCCTTAACATCCTGGGTCTTTTGGACACTGGGGCACATGTGACGGTTGTCACAGCCCAGGATTGGCCGTCACATTGGGCTCTGCAAGACGTGGCTGGACAAGTCCAAGGTGTAGGAGGGTTGCAACTGGCGCGACAATCTAAAAGCATAGTACAAATTAGGGGGGCCGGAAGGGCAATTGGCGAACATACACCCTTTCGTTTTGAATTATAAGGAACCTCTGCTTGGAAGAGATCTCATGTCTCAATGGGGGGGTCAAGATTGACATACCCGAACCCTCAGTGGAAATTTCCACCACGGCCATTGAAGAACGTCCCACCAAAAAACTAAATTGGCTGACTAATGATCCAGTTTGGGTGGAGCAAATATTAAAAGTGCTCGAGGAGCTTGTGGAGGAGCAATTACGTAAAGGACATATTGTCGAAACAGACAGCCCTTGGAATTCTCCGTTTTTTGTCATTCAAAATCCGGGGAAGGACAAGTGGCGCCTCCTCCAAGACGTCCGCCAAATTAACAATGTAATTGAAGACATGGGGTCTCTCCAACCTGGGATGCCTTCCCCAACTATGCTCCCCCAAAATTGGCAATTGGCGATAAGACATAAAAAGACTGCTTTTTCCAAATTCCTCTACACTCGGACGATGCCCCACGTTTTGCCTTCTCGGTACCTACCATCAACCGGGAAGCCCCAAGGAAGCGATATCACTCGTGGGTACTCCCTCAGGGAATGAAGAACAGTCCGGTTATCTGCCAGTGGTATGTTGCCTCCTTGCTGTCCCCTGTCCGCGCGCCAGGCTATCATCCATCACTATATGGATGACGTCCTGGTGTGCGCCCCGAACGACGATGAACTTACACACGTGCTTGACCTGACAATCAATGCATTGATTGCTGCAGGGTTCGAGCTGCAGGAGGAGAAAGTTCAACGGATGCCACCCTGGAAGTACCAACTGTGTGGGGCTTTGAACTGGGTAAGACCCTGGCTAGGTCTTGTCACCGAGATGCACAAAGCAATCACGCACACATAAATCATTCGAAAGCAGAGAACTCTCTGATTCCAGCTCACCACCTCGAGAACGGAGAGAGCAGGAAAAAGAAGGGCCTCCTTGTTAATTCGTTACTTTTTAGACATTTGTCGATCTGGCAGAAGATTGGCTTTTTGGGTTTCCACCCCTCATCCTCAGTGGCCAGACCCACTGTCAGTTACAGTTGTTGTTCAGGTTAGAAATATGCAAACAAAGGACAAAGAATGAGAAACCAAGGTTCTGTTTATGTTACATTTTATGGGAAAGGTAGAAAACTGCTCCTAATATTGTACAGTAACGAAAAGATCTGACTCCATGATGAATTTCAAGAAGGCTAATAAGAAAACTCAGAAAAACCAGGGTAACATCTCACCCTTTTAACTTTAAAAAAAGAAAAAAACAGAAAAAGAAAAATGAAGAATTTTACAAAGGGAATATATACAAATTCAATCACTGTCTGTGGAGGAATCATCAGAGTGATCACTTGAGGATTCATCCAACGTGTAGTTTTCAAGTTGATCATGGCTTCCACCTTGCCTGTCAGCTGAATTCTGCCTCTGTGGTTGCAGGTCAGGACGGACACACTTTGAAGGTAGCCAGCGTGTCCCAGTGTCTGTGGACACACACGCATACCCTCGCCCCATAGCGATTAGGTCATAAGGTCCTTCCCATTGCTTGGTGACTAAATTTTGGACCCGTACCTTCCCTCGAGGCTGTTGCTCACCGTCCGAAGCCTGCAACAAGAGATGATGGTTCAAAATGACAGGATTATTTGAGTTCTGCGGCACCGTAAGGTGATTGATGGTGTACAAAGCCTTTGCTAACCGACTGTGCGGGGTTTCACCCTGCATTCCCCGTTTCTGCTTCTGAAGAACACGTTTGAGCGTACAATGATTGCATTCTACAATCGCCTGTCCCGTCGGAGAATGAGGGATGCCAAAGTTATGTGACACACCTCGTGACTGTAGGAACTGCCGTACCTGCTGCGAGGCGTAAGCAGGACCATTGTCGGTTTTTACAGCAGAAGGTATGCCAAGAACAGCAAAGGCCTGCCTCCAGTGGGCAATGACATCTCAGGCCTTCTCTCCTGTGTGAGCAGAAGCCCACATTGCAGAGGAGAACGTGTCCACCGTGACATGCACATACTTGAGCCGGCCAAACTCGGCGACCTGGGTGACATCCGTCTGCCAAAGCTCCAAGGCTTTAAGGCCTCTGGGGTTAACCCCTGCCGGCAATGGTGCACCAAGGGCGTGACAATCGTCACAAGACTCAACAATTTCATTAGCCTCAGTGGCCGTCAGTTGGAACCGCTTCTGCAGCGTGTGCGCATTTCGGTGGAAAAACCCAAGCGATGCCTTGGCCTGTGCGAGCACGTCAGGCTGAGGGGCTACCCACGCTGGGTTAGCCAACTTGTCAGCCCTTGCGTTACCTTCCGCCACAAATCCTGGCAAATTAGTGTGACTCCGTACATGCAGAACATAATATGGATGAACTCTGGCATGAATTGCACACCACAGGGCCTTCAGTAAATTAAACAAGGCAGAGTTAGTGACCTCCTTCAACACTGAACAACCCAATCGCTGTGCGATGTCGGCAACATAGGCGGAGTCCGTGATCAAATTGAAAGGTTCCTGGGAAAATTTCTCAAATGCCATTACAGCAGCCTTTAATTCAACCAGTTGGGCTGACCCATCCTCATGGCCTTCCAGAACCGGCCACTCATATCCATCCAGCCAGGTAACAATGGCTTTTCCTGTTTTGCTCGAACCGTCAGTGAAGACGGTGGGTCCTTGCACTGGCTCCTGGCTATTTTCGGGTCATAGAGAAAATTGAGTATTTTTGGCCACTTGCAATAGCTTGTGGCTAGGCAGATGGTAAGTGATCTGCCCTGAAAAACCCTCGAGAGCACTGTGCAGCGAAACATTGTTCGCATAGCTCCAATCAAATTACTCCCTCTGAACCGGGAGTATGATCTTTGAGGGATCTGCACCCATCAATTGCAAACAGCATTGCCGGCACTTGATTATCAAGCGCGCAATCAATTCAAACAGCGCCATCGCCGTCTTATGCGGCTGATGAGGCAGGAAGACCCATTCCAAGACGTGCAGAGGATCAGTCCAATCATCATTCCATTGGCTGATGATACCTGTAGGATGTAAATCAGGAGTGGTAATGAACACAGTGACATCAATGGAAGGTTCAATGCGGTACACCTGGCAAGCCGAAACAGCTTGCTGAAGCTCCTCCAGCACTTTTCATGCCTCAGGGGTTAATTCACGAGGTGACTTTAAATCAGTGTCCCCTTTCAACAATTCAAACAAGGGAGACAGTTGTGCTGTGGTCAGTCCCAAGTAAGGTTGTAACCAAGTGATAACACCTACCAGCTTCTGAGCATCATTCCATGTCTTCACCGATTGCACAAACTGCACCTCCTGGTGACGGATTGTCCGTTCCAGAATTTTGGCCCCCAAATATTTCCAGGGAGGTTGTTGTTGTGCCTTTTCTGGAGCTACCTGCAGTCCATGTGAATGCAGAGCATTCAACAACTGAGGCTGTATCCTCAGCAGCTCATCCTGGGTGGGCGCAGCCACCAAAATGTCGTCCATATAATGATAGACGTGAGCTTCAGGAAACTGCTTGCGAACTCCAGATATGGCACGGGCTACATACCATTGGCACAACATTGGCAAATTCCGCATTCCTTGAGGAAGAACTCTCCATTGATACCGCTGTGCAGGCTCTGCATTGTTTATTGTTGGTACCGTGAAGGCAAATTTTGGTCTTTCATCGGGATGCAGAGGTATCGTAAAAAAACAATCCTTCAAATCCACAATGAGGACCGGCCAGTCCGCAGGAAGCATGGTAGGCAATGGCATACCAGCCTGCAATGTTCCCATGCCTTCCATCACAGCATTGATCTTTCAGAGGTCTTGTAGCAACCTCCATTTCCCAGACTTCTTTTTGATACAAAAGACAGGAGTGTTCCAGGGACTGGTAGATGGTTCCAAATGCCCCTGATCCAACTGCTCCTGTACGAATTCACGAAGGGCGATTAGCTTGTCATGAGAGAGGGGCCACTGGTTCTCCCAGATGGGTCTGTCCACCAGCCACCGTAAAGGAGGCGTGGGACACTCTGCGACCTTCATCCCAGTGGCCCCAATCAAAAATCCGTTCCCAATCGCACCCCCCATGGGGCCAAAACATCTCTCCCACAGAGGTTCTGAGAAATCTCAGTAACATGAGGCCAAATTATGGCTGTCTGTCCCTCTGGGTTCGTGATGGCCACGGGATTCTGGCTCACGTAGCATTGCTTCGTTCCTCCGAAGCCCGCGATCGGTGTCTTTGCCAGGGTCAAAGGCCACTGCGGGGGCCAAGCAGCCAGGGAGAGAATGCTCACATTAGCCTCCGTATCTAGGAGGCCACGAAGGTGAATCTCCGACGGCGCGGCACCAACCATGGACACGGTACACAGCATCTCAGGACGGTCTTTGGTCACGACAGCAGTCCAGCGCACCTGAGGTGGCCCTGAAGAGCTGAAGCCACCGCCTCCTCGCGACCAGTCCTCGGTTCTGGAAACAGAACACTTAAAAGGAACAAGTTGAGCAATTTGTGTGCCTTTTGGAATAGTCAGTGGGGGGGTGGGTGTGGAGACCATTGCGTGAATCTGTACTGAAAAATCCGCATCAATCAGTCCCAGGTGCACTATGATACCCTGAATTGTAGCAATGGACCCGCCCATCAAGAAAGCACTCATGCCATCACCCAAAGGACCAAAGGCATCCAGAAGAACCTTGTGTATTTTGTCCGAATCAATCACGACAGACTCGGCTGTGCAGACATCAACACCTGCTGAACCGCAGGTGCTGGTTGCAAGCCTGCTGAGCAGATCTCCATTGGTTGGGGCTGAGGCAGAGACATTTGTTTCTGCACGCGTTTCACCTTCGCGCTCTGCATCGCGTTTCCCGAACTGCCCAACGGCTGACCATTCACATGCACCGTCACCTTACAGGCATTTGCAGCGTGATTCGGCCTTCCACATCATGCACAATAAAACAGGAGAGCCGTAGACTTCTGTGCCTTTCCACCCTGTTTCTTCCTGGTCCGAGCACCCCCCTGCTGCTGTTTTACCCCCTGGGGAATGACCCAAGCAGGCTGCACAGCAGCAGCCACGGCCGGCTGGATCGCCGTAGTCACCGTCGGTTGAACAATCGTAGCCACAGCTGGCTGCACAACTGTAGGCACGGCAACCACCTGTTGGCTGGAAGGGGATACCTTTGCACAGGCCCCAACCATGTCCGACATGGATGGTTCCCCGGGAAGAGCTTCAATTATCCTCTTGCAAACTGCATTGCAGTTGCCCTGAGCAAGGGACTGAACCATGAGCTTCCTTGTTTTAGGATCACTCACCTGCTTCTCCACAGCAGCCGTCAGCCGTCCTGCAAAGCGCAGGAAGGGTTCATCAACTCCCTGGACAATCGTTGCATAGGGCTGCTGTGGAGTAGCCAGCTGTAAGGTCTGAACCAGGGCTGCCATGCCTGTTTGTTGGCACTGCTCCTGGACCAAGAGATCATAACCAGCCTGCCCTTCGGCCCTGGTATAATTGCCTGTTTCCATTAGCATATCGTTATTAACCATACACCTAGGATCACCCTGACCTAGTGTCCTATTCCGTTCCACCGCTCTGGTTGCCAGCTTTTTCCATGTATTCTCAAAGAAGTCATATTCAACCGGTGGGAGCTCGGCTCAAGCCAAGCTCCGAATGGCAAAGGGTGTCAAAAGACTGGCATTAAAACTATGGAGAACCTGCATCACCTCTGCTGAGCCCAGACCATACTTCCCGACCGCATCACGCAGTTCTGTCAAAGCCTGCCAAGCCAAGGGTTGATAGGTGTTATGAGTAGCACCCTGAAGGACAGGAAAGACATGAAGACCCTCAGATGAAGCAGCAGCACCTGCCTTATCCTGCCCTGTAAACCCCACAGGGTCAGATGCAGGCACTGCAGGTCCTGCACCAGCACTCAATCCTTCAACCTTAGCCTTTACTTCGTCCCAGAACTCGCTGCGGTCTCTCGGCCTTACGGTCACCTGACAAGGGGGGAACGTCCAAGCTGTTGTCGAAGAGCCAACAGTGCGGGAACTTTTGCTCTTACCAAAGACCGGCCGCTTTCCAGCCGTGTCCCCGCTCGCGCTGAACTTAACCACCTCGCTGCCAGTAGCCGCCGCCGTAGCGCTCGCATCGGGAAGCGGGGGCGGGATCGGACTAGCTGCTGGTGTCGGGCCCGCCGCATCCGCGGCGGAGCTTGAGCCCGCACCGGCCGCCGGAGACCGGTCAGATGCCTCTGTGGCAGGCACAACCGCTGGGAAGTTCGTATTGCGTCTAAGCGGAAGCAGAGACCGTGCCTCCTTCCCTGACGGGGCCATGTTGGTCCCTGCTGGCTGCCCATTAGAACTGGCTGCCTCAGAGCCTTTTCCCGCCCCGCGAGCCTCGCCAGCAGCCCATAGGGCTGGTGCGGGAGGCGGAGTGTCCAGAACCCCCCCGATAAAGGGTGCCTCGGGGACCCGGGAGCCTGCGCCCCGCCCCCAGCCCAGAGCGGGGCGAAGCTGTCAGCCCGCGCGTTGGGGCAGC
>JANEHK010000541.1:7252-22806 GCA_025960845.1 Tachycineta bicolor | reverse complement strand
CAGGGCTGGAGCCCGCCAGCAGTGCCGCGGCACCGGCCGCCGGAGACTGGTCAAAGTGCTATGCGGCAGGCACACATCCTGGCGCAGCCGGGGAGCTCGGGCTGTATTGAGGCGGAGACGACGACAGCACCTAAGCCACTGCCGGGGTCGCGCCGGTCCCCGCCGGCAGCCCATTGCAGTTGGCCGTGCCAGAGTCTCTCCCCGCCCCGCGAGCACCACCCCCCGCCACAGCCCACAGGGCTGGCGCAGGAAGCAGAGGGTCCGGGACCTCCCTGAGAAGAGTCCCTGTGGGGGGGCGGAGGCCTGCAGGCACCGCCACCCCCGAGCGGAGCAGAGCCATCAGCCCGCCCATGGGGCGGTGTCCATCGAAGAACCGACCAGGACCTTGCCTCCGGCAGCATCCCCGCCCCACGCTCCCTCAGCAGGCAGCATGGGGACAGAAGCGACCAGCGCACGCCCCTCCGGCCCTGGCCCGGGTGGCAGGGCAGGGTACTCCTCTTCACCCGACTCCATCGGATAGGTGATGGTCGTGCCGCAGCACGGACAGCACACAGTGACCGAATCCCGGTCAAACGACAGTGGGGGCCACACCCCCGGGCCGCCCCCCCACCAACGCCGGAAAGGCATGGAGGGGAAGCCGCCCCGCCCCGCTCCGCTCCGGCAGCTCCACGGCACGGGGACAGGCAGGACCGGCCCCGGCCTTGGCGGGGTCCCACCCCCCCCGCTGCCTGAGCAGCGCCGATGGGCTCAAAATGCGTCCCCCCCCCCCCCCCCCCCCCCCCCTCGGAGAACAGCGCAGGAGCCCGAGAGGGAAAGACAACCCGGCGCAGTGACGGGAGGGAGGGGGAGAGTCTGTCTCACAAGGGAGCTGAAGTTCGGGCTCAGACAATACCTCTGGGTCTGATCTAATGACCCAGCCCCCCATCCAACTTCGAAACGGGGGAGCCAGCCCGCGAGGTCTGCGAGCTGGGAGGGGTCGACCTCAACAAAGCCCTCTCAAATAACTTCCACTGCAGCAACAAGTGTGCAACCTCCTCATCATATTCTATTTCAAGGGCCTCCATCAGACATTCTTTCAGCAGGAACCACACCTCCCGACTGAGCACAGCATCTGTCGTGGGAAAGAACCCACACAGTCTGCCCCACACGAACAGACGCTGAAGCCCCTCCCGGGAGACCTCAGCGTGTTTCCGCTCCAAGAGGTCCCCCCAAAGCTCCAACACCAGAGCGTCCTGCATGGCAGGCACGCAACAGGGAAAGAGGGGAAGGAAAACCTCACCAGACTGTTTCTCTCACACGTCGAAGGGTCACCACTTGTGATCACGACACGTAAAGCAACCACACGGAGATGAGAGATTTGCAGGGCAGAGACATTCCTCCGAGAGAGCCCAAGGCTGAGCCAAGGCCGAGAGCCCCTCTGACTGTTTATTTCTTACTTTTTATACATTTGTGGGTCTGGCTGTGGCTTGGCTTCTGGAGTTATCACCTCCCAGCTGAATGGCCAGACCAACTGTCAGTTACAATTGTTTTCAGGTTAGAAATATGCAAACAAAGGACAGAGAATGAAAAACAAAGGATTTGTTTATGTTATATGTGTGAGAAAAGGCAAAAACTGCTACTAATATTGAACAGAAGCTAAACAGACTGACTCCATCTTATGAACAATCAAAAGGCTTTAAAAAACTCAGAAAAACCGGGGTGACAGAGAAATTTGATTTTTCTTAAGAGCTGCCTACGTTCAGATTGGTAAGAGCCAAACTCATAATATATTATGTAATACATAGTGAGCCTGGGAAGAGTTGCCCTTAGAATGAATGACTTAAAAAAGAACAGATTTTAAAATAAAAATACAAAGCAGACAGAAATAATGTAATTATTATAGAGAGATTCTAAAGATGTATCTGTTCTTCATGTAAGTATTGACACTAAAACTGATACTTTCCCTCAGGGCATTTCAGATGACCCAGCTGTGCCTGCTCAGGCCACTGTCCCACTTGCTTGCCTCTAAAAAAAGATTCTTAATAAGACTTCACCGGGAAAATATGACATGAAGATTCGCTGCCAAAACCTTATTTCTTCAAAACTGTTTCCTCTTAATTCTGTCTCAGAGTAGACATTTCTTTTCTGCTCGCTATCTGCTACAGAAGCCAAATTTTGGCTAGTGGCAGCTGGGAGCAAATAGTGGATTAATCATTATGAAAACTGTGGGGTTTTTTTGATGCACTTTGCAAGGTTTCTTGAAAATCCAACAAACAAAAATAAAACACAATTCTCTAATAAACCTTACATCACAGAGAAGAAACATAATGATTATATCTGTAATTAATACCATTATTAGTGGTTAGATTAATGGAAATGAGCATTTACCCACAGAAATCTTGTGTTAATAGAGACTTCAGCAGGGAGAATCCTCCTAGGCCAGCAAAATACCTGCACTGATGGCACAGTAAATCTAGACAGAGCATTTTACCTCTTCTGCAATGGTCAGTTGAGTCATCAGACCAATTTACATCAGACTAATCAGGATAATCTACAACCTGAAATACTTTGGATACCATGTCACCCCAGTTTTTCTGAGTTTTTTTAAAGCCTTCTACTTGTTCATAAGATGGAGTCAGTTTCTTTAGTTTCTACACAATATTAGGAGCAGGATTTCACTTTTCTCAGGCATAGGAAGATAAACAAACCTTTTGTTTTCATTCCCTATCCTTTGTTTATATACTTCTAGCCTGAAAATATTGTAATTGACAGCTAGTCTGGCCAGTAGGTTGGAAGGGTAGTGACCCCAGAAGCCAATCCACAACCAGACCCACAAATGTATAAAAATGTAAGATAATAAACAAGCTAGTCTCTCTTGCTCTTGGGGAGCAACTCTGCACCTGCAGACCTCTTGTCTCCGTGTTATTGCTTTGCGTACCTCGATCACAGATACCGCACACCTTTCCTTGCTCAGCAACTACCTCAGGTTCAGACACAGAACATACATGGGTAACTAATTCCCAATTGTTTCAATACAAATTTGGCATTCATGATCATCATTATTTTATGACTCACATTCATTGGGCAGTAGGGATAATATATTTTCTTTGCCTCCTATGTATGCTATAATAATAATAATAATAATTAATATATGTGTGAATTTATGCAATTATTACTCTAAACCCCCATTCTTAGAAACAGAGATCATAGAAGCACTTGGCAGTTTCCCTATAAGGCACAGTAAAATTATGGGATTTCTTGATTGCAATTCATTTACTTTGCCCCAAAAGAACTGACTAAGCCTTTTCTTGTTTCTCCACAGAGACGTATCCAAAGATTCTCTAGATTCTTTCAAAGGACAGGTCACGTCAAGAGCTGAATAATGCTTTTGTCTCTCACTGAAATTCTAACTCCAAATTCTCACTGCCCACCAAGTTGGTTCCTATTTTCTTCTCTGCCAGGCGAATCTCATTCCACTTGACATGCAGGTACATATATATTCAATAACCATGTCAAGTTTGAATTCTACCTTTGCATTAAATTTAATTTTGTGCAATATTTATTAAATCACTGGCTAAATTGCTTACACAGTACAATAACCAGGATTATGCCCTTCGTCTCTCAAACAAAACAGATTACAGTATTGATTTAGATGAAGTAATAAGGAGAACAGGTTTTGCACACCCTAAAATGACTTGTGTGGGAGTGCAATTGTTGTAGGAGGTATCACACCTATCCCACACTGCTGTGCTGTTTACAGTGCTATTGTGAGACGAGTAAGATCAGGTATAAAAGGCCTCGTAGGAGAAAAAAATGCAAATCTGTTACAGTAATTTCACTTACATGTCAGAAAGAAAACACATATTTAAAACACTTGAAGCTTTTCTGGTATGTGCAAGGAACTGGGATGTGAACAAGAAAATTTCTTGGAAAAAAATTGCATACTCAATTATTTTCTAATCATATTAGTAGCTCTTCTTTGTACCCATTCCAGCTTGAAGTGGTTTCTTTTAAAAGACCATGGTCAGGATGGTGAATAATAGTTCAGCTGAGTTCATCACAATGTAGATGTAGATAATAAATTTATAGTGGCAGTATTATCTGTGGGAGATTAGGGACAGGCGGTCGGAAGATATCACGTTGTACGGGCAGACAGAACCCCTCCCTCAACACTTAGTTGGTTACTGTCCTTGATAAGGTAAGCAACACCTAACTTGTAATGTAAGCAGACTGATGTGATGTAGCAAACAGAGGTTTTATAACTCCATGTAACCAGTTAATAAATGCCATTAGCCATCCACCACACTGGTGTCTGTGAGCTGATGGCCCGAGCAGCCTGGCTGTGGCTGCCGTGTCGTTCCTGAACCAGGTCGCTACACCTCAGCAGAGGCAGCAAGTGGTGCCGAAACCCCCGGGAGTCGCCCGGGAGATTGGGAGTCGCCTGGACGGGTGAACGACGGCCGAGCGGCGGGCCAGCTCGGCGGGAGGGACGCCTCCAGACCCACGCAGAGGATGGAAGCTCTCATGAAGGTCGTTTCTCAGATTCATAAGCAATGGGGAATTGATTGTAAAGCAAAAGATTTTACCCTCGCAGTGACAAGGCTTTTGCAACTTAGTATTATTGATCGACCGGTGGATATCCTCCACCCAGATGTTTGGGATCAATGCACTAAGGCTCTTGCCGACGACACAATGTCTTCTGGCTCAGGGAAAAATCTTAAGGCGTGGGGAAGGGTCGTAGAAGCCTTACAGAAGGCTCTGCACGAGCAAGAAACTTGGAAAGCTGCCCGAAATTGTTTAAAGATTTCTCCTCAATTGGGTATAGCGGCAGCAACACAAACTTTCTCAGAGGGAAGTGTTGTTGAGAATTTTCAGAGTGTAAAAGAATGTAGTCTGAAAGTTAATGATAATGTTCAGAGTGTCGATGGGGTTGGTTCTGCAGAGTGCAGAGGCTCGGAGGAGCAAGGGCTCGCTTCAGAGTCTCCAAACTCAAGGTCACTTGCTGAGGAGATAAAACAGATGCAGTCAATTTACAACAGTCTAGCTGAAGAAGCTAGGAATGCTGGAAAAGTGGGGGAGGGACCTCCACCTTATGCGCCTCAAGATAGCGCTGAATCCGAGAGGGAAAGCAGGGCAGAAAACAAAGAAGGTCATTTAGATAGTGGGCTCGTTGCCAATGAAACCAAAGAGAGCCTCTTTGCTAACGCGGGGGTGCGCGAGCAGAAAAAGGGAAAAGAGCTCAAAGAGATAACTGAAGCTCATCTTTGCCAAAAAGCACGTTTTTCTAAGGCGAGATGCTCCCACAGCAGGAGGAGGGGGGAGCACAGGTGCAAGGGGTGGCTCAGCCCTGAGAGAAAGGGGCGGGGGCCCAGGGGGAAGGAGTGGCCCAGCCCTGAGGGAAAGGGGCGGGGGCCGAGAGGGAAGGGATGGCCCAGCCCTGAGGGAAAGGGGCGGGATCGGAGCCCGACCAAAAGGGTCCAGAGCCCGGAAGCAGCCAGTCAGTCGACTTCCGGCTCTGAATCGGACTCCAGCTGGGACTGGGATAGCCGGTCCTCTGCTGCCGGCTCTGGCTCCGGCTCCGACAAAGAAGAAGTAACAGTATATAAAATCAGTAACAACAATGTTTCTACCTGGGTTGAGGGGAAGTCAGAAAAAGAACGAACTCCCCTCACAGACTGGAGGAAGATACAGATGGCATGTGCCAATTGGAATCCATCAGCCAAACTAGCTTTTCCAGTCCGACTAGGGGGGGCAGGCGGAAACCAGAGAACGTACTCACCGGTAAATCCTAAGGAAATACAAGCAATTGTTAAAGCAATCACCGACAGAGGGATCAATTCAGCTATGGTTTCTACTCTCATTGATGGTGTTTTTGGAGGGGATGACATGCTCCCATTTGACATAAAGCAAATGCAGATCATCCACTACACGGCTCCAGCCTGCAGCGGCTCATGGGCACAGACCCAGCCATGATCACCCCCCAGGAACATCCAACCTAGCCAAAAGAGTGATAAGTGGGCAGTTCCGTTCCTATCAGGAATGTGGGTTTGTCAACAAATCGGAATAACCCCCTGTGTGTACCTTAGCAAATTCAATAACCTTGCTGACTTTTGTGTCCAAGTTCTGATTGTTCCTAGAGTCCTGTATCACCAAGAAGAAGAAATGTATCGTTTTTTAGAAGAAACCATCCAGCTCTGCAAAAGAGAAGTAATAACAGGTATAACCATTGCAATGCTCCTTGGCCTAGGAGCTGCCGGTACAGCCACAGGTGTTTCAGCTCTCGTGACCCAACACCAAGGACTTTCTCAGCTGCAAATGACAATTGACGAAGACTTACTGAGAATTGAAAAATCCATCTCCTCGCTGGAAAGATCTATCTCCTCGCTTTCGGAAGTCGTCCTGCAGAACAGGCGAGGACTGGACCTCTTGCTCATGCAGCAAGGAGGCCTGTGTGCTGCCTTGAGAGAAGAATGCTGTTTTTATGCAGACCATACTGGAGTCGTGCAAGACTCCATGGGCGAGCTGAGAGAAAGACTGGCCCAGAGAAAGAGAGAGAGAGAGGCCCAACGAGGATGGTTTGAGTCATGGTTCAATCAGTCCCCATGGCTGGCCACCCTTGTTTCCACCTTAATAGGCCCTCTCACCATGATACTCTTGGTATTGATTTTTGGGCCTTGCATTTTGAACAAGTTAGTGTCATTTGTTAGAAGCCATTTAGAGAAAGTCGACATCCTATTTGTTGAACGCCTGCAATTACCATAAGGTGCGCTTGTTACTAACATTTTATACCACTTTTGTATCCTATTATACTAACTTTAACAGCTTTTGCATTTTTATGACATTTATATTTTTATAACATTTATACTTTTATAACATTTATACTTTTATACTTTTTTACTTAGTCATGGGAGGGGGGGAAATGTGGGAGATTAGGGACAGGCGGTCGGAAGATATCGCGTTGTACGGGCAGACAGAACCCCTCCCTCAACACTTAGTTGGTTACTGTCCTTGATAAGGTAAGCAACACCTAACTTGTAATGTAAGCAGACGGATGTGATGTAGCAAACAGAGGTTTTATAACTCCATGTAACCAGTTAATAAACGCCATTAGCTGTCCACCACACTGGTGTCTGTGAGCTGATGGACCGAGCAGCCTGGCTGTGGCTGCCGTGTCGTTCCTGAACCAGGTCGCTACGCCTCAGCGGAGGCAGCAATTATCCTAATATCAAACATCGTGATATTCACTGCCAAGTCAGTAAATAGCAACTTTTTTGACAATGAAGGCACAGAAAGGCCAAATGGCAGATAAAGGGCACAAACACTGCAATTATTCACGCTGTTGCATCACCAATTTTCAGTGCAATGCATGGAAATCGGAGTCCGGAGCAGGGACTGAGATGCGCACAGCCCTTTACAGGGCACAGACATCACTTCAGAGCAGGATTAAAAACCCACAGCACTGTCTAGACCCTCAGCTGGATTCAGCCTCAGGAGATGAGGAGTCTCAGAACCTGCCCCTGGGCATGAGTTAGAAATGCACGATTCTGCTCAGAAGCCTCTTTAAAGGCAGAGAGGAGCTTTGGAGAAATGAGCTAACAGAGCACAGATCCAGGGAAGTGTTGGTAGGAGCGGTGCAGTTATGGGGGTTAGAGACAGTTTTAAAGACTCAAAGGCCTAATTTTGATCTCTGCCTTACTGAAAAAGGTCCAAAACTTAACATCCCACCTCCCAGGAGAAGCTGCTCTCTCCCTCTCACTGACACAAAGCAAATAGAAGATACATTTAGACAAAAAAATAGCAGCAGGGAAATTTAAGCTCTGTACCCTATGAACTCCAGATTTGTTTGCTTCCAAGACTTGGAGTTTTGAAATCCCAAGGTGCAGTCTAAACCCTGTATTCTCATGCTCCTCTGTTGGGAATCTCAGCTACAAACTGGGTACAACTCAGTGGAAGAATTGGGTCAGGAAGACCTAATTCTTACCTATTAACTGACACCATCACAACTAAGTAAGAAGGGATTTCCAACTGCTTTGAGTCAATGTAGTTCTCTTTAGTCAATGAAACTTTAAATGCTAAACATTAATAGTAGGAGTAATTTTTTTTTTTTTTTTCTTTTTGATAATATAATGTAAAATGAAAGTTACAGGCACCTTGGACTTCTGAAATAAGATTTGCAGCTTCAAGAAGAGCAAAACAGGAGAGTTCCAGTAAGTTATTAGTGATTAGATCTTTCTTTAAAAGGCACTTCTAGCAGGAAACAATCCATGGAAATAGTCCAGTCAAAGGTCAGCTAGATCCTCTGTGCTAAGAGACACCCATATTTTAATGGGATAACTGCAGTCTTTCAGAATAGAAAATTCATTCAGCCTTGGTCCTGAAACTCTCCCTGTTTAAATTATCCCAATATTAAAATAAAAATTTTATATCAGTAGCAATAAGCCAAAAGTCTTGATAATGATGACAGTCAGACAGACATCAATGCCATAAATACTGAAAACAGCAAAACATTTTAGGAGCAATAGAGAAAACAAATAAGCCCAAAAGCCCAGATTTTTCCAGGAACTGACCGAGAATCTCCAGGCAATCAACAGCAGCACAATGAACAGGATGGGTGATGAGCTGATGGTTTGAAGATAACATTTTATTTATTCAAACACACTGCAGTGGGTGTTTCTCTCTCCCCATTTGTCTCATTAACTATTCAAGGTCTGCTCTGATTTTGATGCAGTAGGATGAAGTCCTTGTGCAGAGCTCAGGCAGGAGCTGGCAAGGGATTGGCAATGAAAATAGAGTGGCCTTTGGAGGAGCTGTCCCTCAAACCATGTTGCATGTGGAGAACTGCACGAGGTGTCACAGGGCTGACCCCAGCCAGGTGTCCCACAGCCTGCCCCCAGTCCCTGCAGGCTCCACAGCCTCACCACAGGTCACAAAAGGCCAAAATCCCTGGGACCTCATTTTAAGCAAATTGAGCAAAATTGAAATATTACCACCAAACACTAACAGATAAATCTAGAAGTCAATTACAAAAGAAACATCTCCAAGGAAATTTCATCCATAAAGATTTATGAGAAATAAATAAGATCATTTCCAAGTGGTAAACTTCACTATTGTTATATCATTTTGCTAATTGCTTTTGCTTTCTTATAAATTGTTTTGATTTTTCAATTTCAATTAGTAGCCTCAGCAAGGTGTGAACTCAGACAACCTTGCTATTCTGTTTTTCTGCTCCAACAAGAATATTTCTACATTTTTATTTTGAGAATGCTACTCAGCTAAATTACTGGATTATTTACCTGGAAGGCTGATGGAAGTGATTTTCCCCTCCATATTGACACTGTGAAATGGTGTAGGTCCATTGAAATGGAAGGAGTTGAGCCTGTTTCTACCAACTGAGAATCTATTCATGTGAAGCAAAGCAAAATTTTCCCTCTGTGCTCTATCTTTATTGGTAACTCAAACTAGTATCTAAAATCTATACTATAAGAGAAATATTCCCTAGGAATTTTTCATTGAAAATATCTGTTCCTTCTGCTCAAAGATTCTTCTCCTTAGGCCCATCCCAGTTAAAGCCAACAAACCACACTCAGCATGATCAATCTCAGAAAATAAATGTAGCATATCTTGGCATTAATGGTATGGATCAATAGAAGTACATTATAAATCCAAGAAGAAAATAGAAATAAAGCTTAAATACCATTAAAATCCATAATGCCTTTCTTTTACAAGCCATTTGTCAGGAACAGCAAGTCTTATAACCCACATGTGAAATTCTACATGGGAAATTTTACAACACCATGTACACAACTTCAGGAAATCAAAGAAAAAAAAATTTAAACATCAACTAGAATTTGAATTATTTTAACTAGGATTTTAATTAATTGTCACTGTTTAATCTATGAAGCTTTACTGCTCCATATTTGTGAGCAAGTTAAATGGATATGGAGAGGCAGGAATATTAACAACTCCTGAATTATCCTACTGAAAAACATGACAACTGCGAGAGCAAATTCTCAACCTTTATCTCCAATGAACTTTCTTTAATGGTATCAGGTAATTTCAACTTTGATCAAAGAAAATCAAACCCCTGTGCTGACAAGAACAATCTTTAGCTCTAATAGTGATGAGGGGAGACCACAGTTCTTGGTTTTAAGATGAGTTCAACCACAACTGAACACAAGCCTTGCAGCAATCCAGGCTCTGCTCACCTTCCAGTTTTACATCAAATCCTTTCAACCCCCAAATGAACAGGTATTCCTTCCACCTTTCTGTATAAATGCAGGAAAGGACATGGCTCTGTACTGAATGATCCCTCCTAAAACCCTTTTTTGATTTTGATATACTGATTTATATTCTAATACCCACTGTCATACGGGGTTGGTCTCAGAAATTGAGTTGCGATTTCTGAAACACATTCAAAAGTGACACCTCAAACAAGTAAACAATCCACTTTTCACATACAGAGATTTCATTCTGTAAACAAGAGAAGACACTTTTGTCACCGAGACACACAAAGCAATCACGCAGACAAGATATTTTGCAAAGCAGAGGTTCTTCCGATCCCAGCTCACTGCTGAGAGAGAGGAGAGAGGAGGAAGAGAGCCCCTTTGTTTATTCTTTACTTTTTATACATTTGTGGGTCTAGCAGAAGATTGGCTTTTTGGGGTTTCCACCCCTCAGCCTCAGTGGCCAGACCAATTGTCAGTTACAGTTGTTTTCAGGTTAGAAATATGCAAACAAAGGACAGAGAATGAAAAACAGGATTTGTTTATGTTACATCTGTGGGAAAGGTAGAAAACTGCTCTAATATTATACAGTAACTAAAAGATCTGACTCCAATTATGAATTTCAAAAGGCTAATAAAAAAAACTCAGAAAAACCAGGGTAACACAGTTTCACCAAAATAATCTGCAATTTGCATCCAGAACACACAAGATCAAAGGGGTACTTGTGTGAGATTTTGCTGAGGCCAAGGCAAGAGATGGCAAGTTCCTCCAGTCAAACTGCACTTCTTGATTTATCTAGAAACCTCTGGCCTGGGAGTTGGGGACAAGATGGAACAATTTTAGTTCTGATAACATTCTTCCTGTGACTTCAGCTAAGTAATTACAGTGGCCTTGACAAATATGAGTTAAGCAGTGTTGCCATGACAACACATGTCCCTCTCCTTTCAAATATTTTACTGCTACCAGACAGTCTGAGTTTGGAACACACTTCCCACCAGTCAGACTCCTATAGGTTTCTTCTGACCTCGAAATTATGTTAAATGCTATGGATTTCACTTAATATGATCAAGTATAAGCATTAATCATCAACGTATTTCCACTTCTCATACAATTTTTTTCAGAGGAAGAATAGCATGAAGTAGCAATTGTGATCAACTTTGCTGGTATTCAGCAATATAACAAATTCATGTTTACTGATATTCCAGCTGGAGAAAGGTTTTTTCATTTTTCTCATCATAACTTATCAATATTGCATAACTGTTACAAAAGGAGTTTGTTCTCAGATGATCTTTTTCCAGATGAAAAATTAAAAACATGTGGAGGTTTTAAATTCTGGATTTAATTTTGCCTTGCAGCCAGTTTTAGGAATAAGAGAGAGGAAAACAGCAAGAGTCCAATGCATGTAACCCAAACCATGTGTGGCAACTTTGGATGTAAAGTCGAATTCCACACTGAAGAAAAAATGTCGTTATAGAGCATTTTAATAAATACATTGAAAGTGAACCAATGAAGAATTTACCATAACAAAGAAGAAAGTACCAATATCCTAATGGCCCCAGCAAAGGTAACAGGACACTTGATTTTCTGCACCCTGTGCTCATGCCACAAGTGAAGCTATTGACCTCAGGACCTAGAGGTAAAGTGGGAGATACTGGAATATTTGTGTGCATTTATTTTAACTGTATGCAATTTGCGCGATCATCATAACACAATTAATGATATTTTTAGTGTTAAGACTTCAATTGAGCTAATAATAAAACCAGCTTCAAGCATGAATTGTGTTTCCTTTTTTTTTTCCATTACAGGATTCTGCCAGTGAAATTAATGGAGTGTCACTTGTCTTTATCAGAGCTGCTGGCTCCATTTTGCCCAGGCTAGCTCGAGACTGTGACAAGACAGGAAAATTCCCCTGGGTCCTAGAAACCAGGGAAGTGGCGAAGGGGCTTTTTCCCCTTATCTCGAGAGAGACCCCATCTGTGGCAGAGGAAAGGAGTCAGACTTGGTGAGAGGGCAAGTCCAAGGTCTTTATTCCAGTCTTTATCCTGTCTTGTTTGGACATCTGCCTCAGTTCCACAGCTCAGGCCAAGTCCTGGCTCGGCCTCGTGGTTCCAGCTTATTATACAAGGGAGGGGCTAAAGGAGGGGACAAACTAACATCCAATGAGGGATAAGGTGGGAGCGGAACAGGGTTGGAGGGACATTTAAAGAAACCAATGGGAACATAAAGGGAGGAACCTCCTTGGCTCTTGCCCTATCATTCGATGTCTTTACCTGAACTCTTCAGAAGCTGGGGGGAACAGCCGAATGGCAGACAGGGCCCGTAGGAGGGGACTGGGAGGAATGTGGGAGGATTGACAGGGAAGGGGGGCAAGGACAACCCTTGGAACAGAACACTTTCCAGGAGAACAGGGGAGTACAGAACAAACCGTTACAATGAAAATAAACAACATAAAATACAATATGAAAACAAATAAGACAAAGCAGAATGCAACAATGGAGGATTCCTGCAATGTATTCCATAACTTGGATGCAAAAAATTGATAGCACCAGCAAAGGCTATTGATTATTTAAAACCCTCTTAGATAAGCAGAAACTTCAAGCACATATTTTACGCATCATGTAGCATAATGTGAGCCTGATCCTCATTTTTAGTCCTTTCCTGGTTTTCATTTATTTATTTACACAATATCAGCACTACAGAATTACAGCAGCATAACCAGCATGAGCTGTTGTTTTGGGAAAATGTTACTTCCTGCAGCTGCATTTGCAGTGCCTTTATCAGCACCACCAATCATAAAAGGACAACTTTGAAAACAGTTTTTGCAATCTAAAAATTTCTGGATTAGTATTCACCTATACAGGTAAATAAGTCAGTCTGATTTTCAAGCAGGCTTTAAAGGAAATGAGATTAACATAATATGAAGATAATTCAATTATTCACAAGAAGATGCAATTATCATATAATCAGTGTTCGGGAATCCAAATAAATCAGCATAGTTATAGTTATATCTATATTTATACAAAGAAATTCATCTGACAATGATAGAAGATTCAAAGACAATGAATTCATTATAGAACAAAAGACGTTCTCATGATTTGAAAATCAGGTACAAGGAAAGCAACAAAACTGATAAGGACTCTAATGCATGCTTTAATTGCTGGAGATGGAAATTGCATTAAAGAAGCCAAACAGAGCTAAGTGACAGGTTGTTCTACACACTGTGGGACCCACAGGAAGCCAGACGCATGTCTGGAGAGATTGTTTGCTCGCTGATGGGTTCTAAATTAACCCTTTCTGCACAGGTGCAGCACGGAGTGCAGGGCTGGAGCTCTGCCCTGTGGAGATCGTCTTCTTGAAACCACAGATTTCTGTCACCTACAGGGAAAACAGGATCTCTCTTCTCTACCCAACTGCTCTTCAATAAACCTGTAGGAATCTGATATACGTGAGGCTGTCAACACTCTTGAGATATTCATCTGTGGACTAAAATGTGAGGGGTGGTTGCAGAAAAATACACAGGTACCACAAAACCCCCCCAAACCAACCAACCATCCAGCCAACCCACCCAGTCAAACCTATTTTCAGTGGAATAACTAGGTTAAAATATGTAAACAGTTATGGGGTTTGGATGTATTAATTAGATTTGGTAACTGTGAATAAGACAATATTTGTTCTCCAAGACTATCCATAGACACTGAATATTTGTGAATTAGTGAAAGCCAGATAAAGACATCAGAAAAGTGACAGCTTGGGGCCTGGAGGTTTTACAGCCATCCAAGTATGTAATGTACATTATTCCACTGTGAATTCTGGCCAGTGCCATCTCTATATCACTGAACTAACTGGATTAACACCCCAACAATTACAAACCACCTTTGTTAGATGCAATTCTCACTGCCTATGAAAATGGCACATCTACCAGTCAGAACAATCACAAAATGAAACAATATCAGTTCTGTATTGCCACAAAACTAACTGAGCATTTTAGAGGAATAGAAGATCAAGTTAATCCAATTTTAAAAAAAGAGATAAGCTAGATGAGTCCACCATGGTCTTTTCTCTGACTTTTTGACTTAGACTTTCTCTTAGCTCTCAGCAGTACCAGTCACCAACACCAAGTTAAAAACTTGTGCACATATTTGCAAGACTGGGGCCTACAGAAGCCATCTAGCAGTCAGACAGTCCAAGCTTTTACCTTTTTTATTTTAAATTTGGAATGCTAATGTTAACTTTTAGTCCATATTTTTGGTATCATTTCAGTGACAGCTTAAAATATTTGTTGTTCCAATAATAAAATAGAAATTATGGTAACTACTGTAGTTTGTCATGGTGTTCTTTAGAAAATATTTAGCATTTTTTGGTCTCTAACAGTCTGATATTTCCAATGGCAATTTTTCTGACATCTTGGTATTTCTTTGAGACTGATGTTTGTCCTGAATATTATTAAAATACTTATTAATCAATCCAAAATGCTGAACTAATTCCATTTAGTGTAAGACAGATGAAATAAGGCATTTTGCAGGCAACTGGGAGACAACTCTGGGCACACAGCTTTTTTCAGCCAGCTGAGTCTGACATTAGGGTATTTCCCTGGATTCTCCTGAGAGAAAAAGACCCAGCTGTGTGTTGTGTTCCTCTGAGGAATGGTTTTTCCCCTCAGAGTCCCCCTGAAGCCTGTGCTATGTAGTTTAACCCTTCTTCCCTATCTTACCTACTCCTGACCCTATTGGCTCAGGGCCAATATCTTTCTTTGGTCCAAAACTAGATAAACCCCTGTCTCTTCCTGTTCACTCTCTCTCCTCGCGCTCCTGGAACATCACATCGAGAATAAAGCTTGGATGGAAGCTGGGGGTGAGAGCCACTCTTTTGAAATCTTTATTCTGTCTCTATGAAATATATTTCCCTAAAACCCCTGAACAACTGAGCTAGCGAGAGCCAGGGGGTGGCTAGAGGGAAGTATATTTCAGTTGGCCCCCAACGTGGGTTTGTTACAAAATATTAATAAGCCCACGCATGAAGCGTGACTCCCTATTTAAGGGGTTAAAAAAGCTGTTTGGAAGTGCAACTACCTGGTCACTATCAGCTGTTTTTGCGCAGCTAGGCGTTTTAGGAAAGGTCGAGAGCTCGCTTTCACGACAAAAGTGAGTCAACCTGAGACGGAAAACCCTGACGTAGCAGCACCGTGCTCCAGGGTCCGCTAGAAGATCCCTTTTGTTTAACAGTAAGAGGGCATTAGGACCCTGGGCCGCCGCGTGTTGCGTAACGCGGATAGGTTTTTGGTGTGGTTTTTTTTTTTTTGTTTGTTTGTTTTTTTTTTTTTTTTTTTTTTTTTTTTTTTTTTTTTTTTTTTTT
>JANEHK010000540.1:0-15981 GCA_025960845.1 Tachycineta bicolor | reverse complement strand
GCACAGTGGCAAACCGATGAAAAGAAGCATACAGAGAGAGAGCTGTGCGCACTGTTCTCGCAAAGCAGAGCTTGTTCAACTTCACAGCTTCTCACATGGAAAGGGAGGAAGCAGACAGCAAGCCATATGCTCTGCTTGTTGTAAACATGGAAAACAGACACCCTAGCATCAGAATCTCAGAAATCACTGAAAGAAGCAGAGAAATGCTGCAGGATCATGTTTGCTTGCAAGAACAAGTGAAAAACTGACATATGCTGTTCACAGTGAGAAACCGATGAAAAGAAGCATACACAGTGTGAGCTGTACACACTGTTCCTGCAAAGCAGAGCTTGTTATACCTTACCGCCTCTAACATGAAAACAGAGCAAGCAGAGAGCAAGCCACATGCTCCACTTGTTGCAAACATGGAAAACAGTCAACCTAGAATCAGAATCTCAGAAATCACTGAGAGAAGCTGAGAAATGCTGCAGGAGCATGTTTGCTAGCGGGAACAATTGAAAAACACACATATGCCGTGCACAGTGGCAAACCGATGAAAAGAAGCATACAGGGCGAGAGCTGTGCGCACGGTTCTCGCAACGCAGAGCTTGTTCAACTTTACAGCTTCTCACATGGAAAGGGAGCAAACAGACAGCAAGCCACATGCTGTACTTGTGGCAAACTTGCTAAACAGACACCTTAGAATCAGAATCTCAGAAATCACTGAGAGAAGCAGAGAAATGCTGCAGGAGCATGTTTGCTTGCTAGAAGAATTAAAAAACACACATACGTTGTGCACAGTGGCAAACCGATGAAAAGAAGCATACACAGCGAGAGCTGTGCGCGCTATTCTCGCCAAGCAGAGCTTGTTCAACTTTACAGATTCTCACATGGAAAGGGAGCAAGCAGACAGCAAGCCACATGCTCTACTTGTGGCAAACTTGTTAAACAGACACCTTGGAATCAGAATCTCAGAAATCACTGAGAGAAGCTGAGAAATGCTGCAGGAGCATGTTTGCTTGAAAGAAAAAGTGAAAAACACACATATGCTGGGCACAGTGAGAAACCGATGAAAAGAAGCATACACAGCGAGAGCTGTGCACACAGTTATCGCAAAGCAGAGCTTGTTCAACTTTTCAGCTTCTAACATGGAAAGGGAGCAAGTAGACAGCAAGCCACATGCTGAACTTGTGGCAAACTTGCTAAACAGACAACTTAGAATCAGAATCTCAGAAATCACTGAGAGAAGCAGAGAAATGCTGCAGGAGCACGTTTTATTCCTAGAACAAGTAAAAAACACACATACGCTCTGCACAGTGGCAAACCGATGAAAAGAAGCATACACAGCGAGAGTTGTGCGCATTATTCTCGCAAAGCTGAGCTTGTTCAACTTTACCGCCTCTAACATGCAAACAGAGCAAGCATAGAGCAACCCACATGCCCTACTTGTTGCAAAAATGGAAAACAGACACCCCTGTCACCGCGACGCACAAAGCAATCACGCAGACATAAATCATTCGAAAGCAGAGAACCCTCTGATTCCAGCTCACTCCCCTGAGAACGCAGAGAGCAGGAAAAAATAAGGGCCTCCTTGTTTATTCTTTACTTTTTATACATTTGTGGATCTGGCAGAAGATTGGCTTTTTGGGTTTCCTCCCCTCATCCTCAGGGGCCAGACCTACTGTCCGTTACAGTTGTTTTTCAGGTTAGAAATATGCAAACAAAAGATAAAGAATGCGAAACAAAGGGTTTCTTTATGTTACATCTATGGGAAAGGTAGAAAACTGCTCCTAATATTGTACAGTAAGGAAAAGATCTGATTCCATTATGAATTTCAAGAAGGCTAATAAGAAAGCTCAGAAAAACCAGGGTAACACACCCCAGCATCAGAATCTCAGAAATCACTGAGAGAAGCAGAGAAATGCTGCCGGAGCATGTTTGCTTGCGGGAACAATTGAAAAACACACGTATGCCATGCACAGGGGCAAACCGATGAAAAGAAGCATACAGAGCGAGAGCTGTGCGCACTGTTCTCGCAAAGCAGAGCTTGTTCAACTTTACAGCTTCTCACATGGAAAGGGAGCAAGCAGACAGCAAGCCACATCATCTACTTGTGGCAAACTTGCTAAACAGACACCTTAGAATCAGAATCGACGAACACACTGATAGGAGCAGAGAAATAATGCAGGATCATGTTCGCTTGCAAGAAGAAGTGAAAAACACACATATGCTGTGCACATTGCAAACCGATGAAAAGAAGACTACACAGTGTGAGTTGTGCACACTGTTCTCGCAAAGCAGAGCTTGTTATACTTTACCGCCTCTAACATGAAAACAGAGCAAGCAGAGGGCAAGACACATGCTCTACTTGTGGCAAACATGGAGAACAGACAGCCTAGCATCAGTATCTCAGAAATCACTGAGAGAAGCAGAGAAATGCTGCAGGAACATGTTTTCTGCCTAGAACAAATGCAAAACACACATACTCTTTGCACAGTGGCAAACCGATGAAGCATACACAGCGAGAGTTGTGCGCATTGTTCTCGCGGAGCAGAGCTTGTTCAACTTTACACCTTCTAACATGGAAAGGGAGCAAGCAGACAGCAAGTCCCATGCTCTACTTCTGTCACACTTGCTAAACGGACACGTCAGCATCAGAATCTCAGAAATAACTGAGAGAAGCAGAGAAATGCTGCTGGAGCATGTTGGCTTGAAGAACAAGTGAAAAACACACATATCCTGTTCATATTGACAAACCGATGAAAAGAAGCATACACAGCGGGAGCTGTGAGCATTGTTCTTGCAAAGCAGAGCTTGTTCAACTTTACAGCTTCTAACATGGAAAGGGAGCAAGCAGACAGCATGCCACATGCTCTACTTGTTGCAAACATGGAAAACAGACACCCTCGCATCAGAATCTACGAACTCACTGATAGAAGCAGAGAAATGATGCAGGATCATGTTTGCTTGCAAGAACAAGTGAAAAACACACATATGCTGTGCACATTGCAAACCGATGAAAAGAAGCCTACACAGTGTGAGCTGTGCCCAATGTTCTCGCAAAGCAGAGCTTGTTATACTTTACTGCCTCTAAGATGAAAACAGAGCAAGCAGAGAGCAAGCCACATGCTCTACTTGTTGCAAAAATGGAAAACAGTCAACCTAGCACCAGAATTTCAGAAATCACTGAGAGAAGCAGAGAAATGCTGCAGGAGCATATTTGCCTGCGGGAACAATTGAAAAACACATATGCCGTGCACAGTGGCAAAACGATGAAAAGAAGCATACAGAGCGAGGGCTGTGCGCACGGTTCTTGCAAAGCAGAACCTGTTGAACTTTAAAGCTTCTAACATGGAAACGGAGCAAGCATACAGCAACCCACATGCCCTACTTGTTGCAAACATGGAAAAGAGACACCCCAGCATCAGAATCTCAGAAATAACTGAGAGAAGCAGAGATATGCTGCAGGAGCATGTTTGCTGGCAGGAAAAGTGAAAAACACACATACGATGTGCACAGTGAGAAACCGATGAAAAGAAGCATACGCAGCGAGAGCTGTGCGCACTGTTCTCGCAAAGCAGAGCTTGTTCAACATTACAGCTTCTAACATGGAAAGGGAGCAAGCAGACAGGAAGCCACATGCTGTACTTGTTGCAAACATGGAAAACAGAAAACCTAGCACCAGAATCTCAGAAATCACTGAGAGAAGCAGAGAAATGCTGCAGGAGCATGTTTGGTTGCAACAAAAGTGAAAAACACACATATGCCGTGCACATTGCAAACCGATGATAAGAAGCCTACATAGTGTGAGCTGTGCGCACTGTTCTCGCAAAGCAGAGCTTGTTCAACTTTTCAGCTTCTCACATGGAAAAAGACCAAGCAGACAGCAAGCCACATGCTGTACTTGTGGCAAACTTACTAAACAGACACCTAAGAATCAGAATCTCAGAAATAACTGAGAGAAGCACAGAAATGCTGCAGGAGCATGTTCTCTTGCTAGAACACGTGAAAAATACACATACGCTATGCACAGTGGCAAACCAATGAAAAGAAGCATACACAGCGGGCGCTGAGCGCACTGTTCTCGCAAAGCAGAGCTTGTTCAACTTTTCAGCTTCTCACATGGAAAGGGACCAAGCAGACAGCAAGCCACATGCTCTACTTGTGGCAAACTTGCTAAACCGACACCTTAGAATCAGAATCTCAGAAATCACTGAGAGAGGCTGAGAAATGCTGCAGGAGCATGTTTGGTTGCGGGAAAAATTGAAAAACACACATATGCTGTGCACAGTTACAAACCGATGAAAAGAAGCATACACAGCGAGAGCTGTGCGCACTGTTCTCGCAAAGCAGAGCTTGTTCAACTTTACAGCTTCTAACATGGAAAGGGAGCAAGCAGACAGCAAGCCCCATGCTCTACTTGTGGCAAACTTGCTAAACGGACACCTCAGCATCAGAATCTCAGAAATAACTGAGAGAAGCAGAGAAATGCCGCTGTAGCATGTTTGCTTGCAAGAACAAATGAAAAACACACATATGCTGTTCACAGTGATAAACCGATGAAAAGAAGCATACACAGCGAGAGCTGTGCGCACTGTTCTCGCAAAGCAGACCTTGTTCAACTTTACAGCTTCAAACATGGAAAGGGAGCAAGCAGACAGCAAGCCACATGCTCTACCTGTGGCAAACTTGCTAAACAGACACCTTGGAATCAGAATCTACAACTCACTGATAGGAGCAGAGAAATGATGCAGGATCATGTTTGCTTGCAAGAACAAGTGAAAAACACACATATGCTGTGCACATTGCAAACCGATGAAAAGAAGCCTACACTGTGTGAGCTGTGCACACTGTTCTCGCAAAGCAGAGCTTGTCATACTTTTCCGCCTCTAACATGAAAACAGAGCAAGGAGAGAGCAAGCCACATGCTCTACTTGTTGCAAACGTGGAAAACAGTTAACCTAGCACCAGAATCTCAGAAATCACTGAGAGAAGCAGAGATGTGCTGCAGGAGCATGTTTGCTTGCAAGAAAAGTGAAAAACACACATATGCTGTGCACAGTGAGAAACCGATGAAGCCTACACCGTGTGAGCTGTGCGCAAAGTTTTCGCAAAGCAGAGCTTGTTCAACATTACAGCTTCTAACATGGAAAGGGACCAAGCAGACAGAATGCACATGCTCCACTTGTGGCAAACTGGCTAAACGAACACCTCAGCATCAGAACCTCAGTAATAGCTGAGAGAAGCAGAGAAATGCTGCACGAGTATGTTTGCTTGCGGGAAAAATTGAAAAACACATATATGCTGTGCACAGTGGCAAACCGATGAAAAGAAGCACACACAGCGAGAGCTGTGCGCACTGTTCTCGCAAAGCAGAGCTTGTTCAACTTTACAGCTTCTCCCATGGAAAGGGCGCAAGCAGACAGCAAGCCCCATGCTCTACTTCTGGCAAACTTGCTAAACGGACACCTCAGCATCAGAATCTACGAACTCACTGATAGGAGCAGAGGAATGATGCAGGATCATTTTTGCTTGCAAGAACAAGTGAAAAACACACATATGCTGTGCACATTGGAAACCGATGAAAAGCAGCCTACACAGTGTGAGCTGCCCGCAAAGTTCTCGCAAAGCAGAGCTTGTTATACTTTACCGCCTCTAACATGAAAACAGAGCAAGCAGAGAGCAAGCCACATGCTCTACTTGTTGCAAAGATGGAAAACAGTCAACCTAGCACCAGAATCTCAGAAATCACTGAGTGAAGCAGAGAAATGCGGGAAGAGCATGTTTGCTTGCGGGAACAATTGAAAAACACACATACGCTGTGCACAGTGGAAAACCGATGAAAAGAAGCATACACAGCGAGAGCTGTGCGCACTGTTCTCGCAAAGCAGAGCTTGTTCAACTCTAGAGCGACTCACATGGAAAGGGAGCAAGCAGAGAGCAAGCCACATGCTCTACTTGTGGCAAACTTGCTAAACGGACACCTCAGCATCAGAATCTCAGAAATAACTGAGAGAAGCAGAGAAATGCTGCTGGAGCATGTTTGCTTGCTGGAACACGTGAAAAACACACATATGATGTGCAGAGTGAGAAACCGATGAAAAGAAGCATACAGAGCGAGAGCTGTGCGCACTGTTCTCACAAAGCAGAACCTGTTCAACTTTACAGCTTCTAACATGGAAAGGGAGCAAGCAGACAGCAAGCCACATGCTCTACTTTTTGCAAACATGGAAAACAGACACCCTCGCATCACAATCTACGAACTCACAGATAGGAGCAGAGGAATGATGCAGGATCATTTTTGCTTGCAAGAACAAGTGAAAAACACACATATGCTGTGCACATTGGAAACCGATGAAAAGCAGCCTACACAGTGTGAGCAGCCCGCAAAGTTCTTGCAAGGCAGAGCTTGTTGAACTTTACAGCTTCTCCCATGGAAAGGGAGCAAGCAGACAGCAAGACCCATGCTCCACTTGTGGCAAACTTGCTAAACGGACACCTCAGCATCAGAATCTCAGAAATAACTGAGAGAAGCAGAGAAATACTGCAGGAGCATGTTTGCTTGCATGAACAATTGAAAACACACATATGCTGTGCACTGTGGCAAACCGATGAAAAGAAGCATATACAGTGAGAGCTGTGCGCACTGTTCTCGCAAAGCAGAGCTTGTTCAACTTTACAGCTTCTCCCACGGAAAGGGACCAAGCAGACAGCAAGCCACATGCTCTACTTGTGGCAAACTTGATAAACAGACACCTCAGAATTAGAATCTCGGAAATCACATAGACAAGCAGACAAATGCTGCAGGAGCGTGATTGCTTGAAAGAACAAGTGAAAAACTGACATATGCTGTTCACAGTGAGAAACCGATGAAAAGAAGCATACACGGTGTGAGCTGTGCGCTCTGTTCCCACAAAGTAGCCCTTGTTAAACTTTACAGCTTCTAACGTGGAAAGGGAGCAAGCAGTTAGCAAGCCACATGCACTACTTGTGGAAAACTTGCTAAACAGACACCTCAGAATTAGAATCTCAGAAATCAGTGAGAGAAGCAGAGAAATGCTGCAGGAGCATGTTGGCTTTATAAAACAAGTGAAAAACACACATACGCTGTGCACAGTGGCAAACCGATGAAAGGACCATACACAGCGAGAAATGTGCGCACTGTTCTCGCAAAGCAGAGCTTGTTCAACTTTACAGCTTCTAACATGGAAAGGGAGCAAGCAGACAGCAAGCCACATGCTCTACTTGTTGCAAACATGGAAAACAGACACCCACGCATCAGAATCTACGAACTCACTGATAGGAGCAGAGAAATGATGCAGGATCATGTTTGCTTGCAAGAACATGTGAAACACACACATATGCTGTGCACATTGGAAACCGATGAAAAGAAGCCTACACAGTGTGCGCTGTGCACACTGTTCTCGCAAAGCAGAGCTTGTTGTACTTTACCGCCTCTAACAAGAAAACAGAGAAAGCAGAGAGCAAGTCAAATGCTCTACTTGTTGCAAACATGGAAAACAATCAACCTAGCACCAGAATCTCAGAAATCACTGAGAGAAGCAGAGAAATGCTGCAGGAGCATGTTTGCTGGCGGGAACAATTGAAAAACACACATATGCCGTGCATAGTGGCAAAACGATGAAAAGAAGCATACAGAGCGAGGGCTGTGCGATCGGTTCTCGCAAAGAAGAGCTTGTTCAACTTTACAGCTTCTCACATGGAAAGGGACCAAGCAGACAGCAAGCCACATGCTCTGCTTGGGGCAAACTTGCTAAACAGACGCCTTAGAATCAGAATCTCAGAAATCACTGACAGAAGCAGAGAAATGCTGCTGTAGCATGTTTGCCTGCTAGAACACGTGAAAAACACACATATACTGTGGACAGGGGCAAACCGATGAAAAGAAGCATACACAGCAAGAGCTGTGCGTACTGTTCTCGCAAAGCCGAACCTGTTGAACTTTACAGCTTCTCACATGGAAACGGAGCAAGCATACAGCAACCCACATGCCCTACTTGTTGCAAACATGGAAAACAGACACCCCAGCATCAGAATCTCAGAAATCACTGAGAGAAGCAGAGATATGCTGCAGGAGCATGCTTGCTAGCAGGAAAAGTGAAAAACACACATATGCTGGGCACAGTGGCAAACTGATGAAAAGAAGCCTACACAGCGAGAGCTGTGCGCACTCGTCTCGCAAAGCAGAGCTTGTTATACTTTACAGCTATAAACATGGAAACAGAGCAAGCAGAGAGCTACCCACATGCTCTACTTCTTGCAAACATGGAAAACAGACACCCTAGCATCAGAATATCAAAAATCACTGAGAGAAGCAGAGAAATGCTGCAGGAGCACGTTTGCTTGCTAGAACAAGTAAAAAACACACATACGCTGCGCACAATGGCAAACCGATGAAAAGAAGCATACACAGCGAGAGCTGTGCGCGCTGTTCTCGCAAAGAAGAGCTTGTTCAACATTACAGCTTCTAACATGGAAAGGGAGAAAGCAGACAGCAACCCACGGGCTCTACTTCTGGCAAACTTGCTAAACAGACACCTCAGCATCAGAATCTCAGAAATAACTGAGAGAAGCAGAGAAATGCTGCTGGAGCATGTTTGCTTGCAGGAAAAGTGAAAAACACACATATGATGAGCACAGTGAGGAACCGATGAAAAGAAGCCTACACAGCGAGAGCTGTGCGCACTGTTATCGCAAAGCAGAGCTTGTTCAACTTTACTGCTTCGCACATGGAAAGGGAGAAAGCAGACAGCAACCCACGGGCTCTACTCTTTGCAAACATGGAAAACAGACACCCTCGCATCAGAATCTACGAACTCCCTGATAGGAGCAGAGAAATGATGCAGGATCATGTTTGCTTGCAAGAACAAGTGAACAACACACATGCTGTGCACTTTGCAAACCGATGAAAAGAAGCCTACACAGTGTGAGCTGTGCACACTGTTCTCGCAAAGCAGAGCTTGTTATGCTTTACCGCCTCTAACATGGAAACAGAGCAAGAATACAGAAACGCACATGCTCTACTTGTTGCAAACATGGAAAACAGTCAACCTAGCACCAGAATCTCAGAAATCACTGAGAGAAGCAGAGAAATGCTGCAGGAGCATGTTTGCTGGCGGAAACAATTGAAAAACACACATACGCTGTGCACAGTGTCAAACCGATGAAAAGAAGCATACACAGCGAGAGCTGCGCGCACTGTCCTCGCAAAGCAGAGCTTGTTCAACTCTACAGCTACTCACTTGGAAAGGGAGCAAGCAGAGAGCAAGTCACATGCTCTACTTGTGGCAAACTTGCTAAACAGACACCTTAGAATCAGAATCTCAGAAATCACTGAGAGAAGCAGAGAAATGCTGCAGGAGTATGTTTGCTTGCAAGAAAAGTGAAAAAAAACACACATATGATGTGCACAGTGAGAAACCGATGAAAAGAAGCCTACACAGCGAGAGCTGTGCGCACTGTTCTCGCAAAGCAGTGCTTGTTCAACTTTACAGCTTCTCCCATGGAAAGGGAGCAAGCAGAAAGAAAGCCCCATGCTCTACTTGTGGCAAACTTGCTAAACAGACACCTTAGAATCAGAATCTCAGAAATCACTGAGAGAAGCAGAGAAATGCTGCAGGAGCATGTTTGCTTGCAAGAAAAGTGAAAAACACACATATGCTGTTCACCGTGCCAAACCGATGAAAAGAAGCCTACGCAGCTAGAGCTGTGAGCACCGTTCTTGCAAAGCAGAGCTTGTTCAACTTTACAGGTTCTCCCATGGAAAAGGAGCAATCAGACAGCAAGGCACATGCTCTACTCGTTGCAAACAGGGAAAACCGTCAACCTAGCACCAGATCACCAGAAATCACTGAGAGAAGCAGATAATTGCTGCAGGAGCATGTTTGGCTGCAAGAACAAGTGAAAAATACACATATCCTGTGCACCGTGGTAAACCGATGAAAAGAAGCCTACACAATGTGAGCTGTGCGCACTGTGCTCGCAAAGCAGAGCTTGTTCAAGTTTACAGCTTGTAACATGAAAGCAAAGCAAGCAGAGAGCAACCCACATGCGGTACTTGTTGCACTAAGATTAAGGTAGCCTCAACATCGCATGACCAAGCTGCCAGGTATTATAGAAGTGAGGATATGTCAGACCCCTTTGAAGGAACCTCTACCATGTATGCCCAGGAAGGGAATAATGACCATTGCTAGAGGGGCCCTGCCTCTAATCAGGGGAATGCATGGGAAAACCGGGTCTGTTGGACAGTGTGGATCCGATGGCCTGGCACATCAGAGCCACAGAAATATGAAGCTTTAGTTGATACTGGTTCGCCGTGTACACTGATACCATCGGAATATGTGGGGACAGAACCTATTTCCATTGCCGGGGTGACGGGGGGATCACAGGAATTGACTCTGTTGGAAGCCGAGGTGAGCCTGACCAGGAAGGAGTGGCAGAAACATCCAATTGTGACTGGCTCAGGGGCCCCATGTATTTTGGGCATAGACTTCCTCCGGAATGGCTATTACAAAGACTCCAAAACACTCAGGTGGGCTTTTGGAATAGCAGCTGTGGAGGCAGAGGGCATTAAGAAATTGAATACCTTGCCTGGACTGTCAAAGAACCCATCTGCAGGAGGACTCTTAAAGGTAGAAGAGCAACACGTTCCAGTTGCCACCTTGACGGTGCACAGCCGACAGTATTGGACAAATCGAGATGCCATGATCCCCATCCACAAGATGATCCGTGAGCTGGAGAGCCAAGAGGTGGTCAGCAAAACCCACTCACCCTTCAAAAGCCCTATCTGGCCTGTGCGCAAGTCTGATGGAGAATGGAGATTGACTGTGGACTACCGTGCCTTGAACGAAGTGACTCCACCATTGAGCGCTGCTGTGCCGGATATGCTAGAATTCCAGTACAAGCTGGAGTCCACGGCAGCAAAATGGCATGCCACAATTGACATTGCTAATGCATTTTTCTCCATTCTTCTGGCTGCAGAATGCAGGCCTCAGTTTGCTTTCACCTGGAGGGGCGTGCAGTACACCTGGAACCAACTGCCCCAGGGGTGGAAACACAGCCCCACCATCTGCCATGGACTGATCCAGACTGCACTGGAAAAGGGTGAGGCTCCGGAGCACCTACAGTACATCGATGACATCATTGTGTGGGGGAACACGGCAATGGAAGTGTTTGAGAAAGGAGAGAAGACCATCCAAATTCTCCTGAAAGCTGGTTTTTCCATCAAGTAGAGCAAGGTCAAAGGACCTGCCCTAGAGATCCAGTTCCTGGGAGTAAAGTGGCAAGATGGAAGGCGTCAGATTCCCACTGAAGTCATCAGCAAGATCACCGCAATGTCTCCACCGACCAGCAAGAAGGAAACACAAGCTTTCCTAGGCGCCATAGGTTTTTGGAGAATGCATATCCCTGAGTACAGCCAGATTGTGAGCCCTCTCTACCTGGTCACCTGCAAGAAGAACGATTTCCACTGGGGCCCTGAACAGCGACAAGCCTTTGCCCAGATCAAGCAGGAGATCGCTCATGCAGTGGCCCTTGGCCCAGTCAGGACGGGACCAGATGGGAAGAATGTGATCTACTCAGCAGCCGGGAACAATGGCCTGTCCTGGAGCCTTTGGCAGAAGGTGCCTGGGGAGACTCGGGGCAGACCACTGGGATTCTGGAGCCGAAGCTACACAGGGTCCGAAACCAACTACACTCCAACAGAGAAGGAGATCTTGGCCGCCTATGAAGGAGTTCAAGCCACTTCAGTGGTGATTGGCACAGAAACACAACTCCTGCTGGCACCTCGACTACCGGTGCTGGGGTGGATATTTAAAGGAAACGTTCCCTCAACCCATCATGCCACCGACACTACGTGGAACAAATGGATTGCCCTCATCACTCAGCGGGCCTGCATTGGAAACCCAAATCGCCCTGGGATTTTAGAGATAATTACAAACTGGCCGGAAGGTGAGAACTTTGGTCTCACAGATGAAGAGGAGCAGGAACAAGTGACACGTGCCGAAGAGGGTCCACCATACAACCAACTTCCAGCAGAAGAAACACGCTATGCTCTTTTCACTGACGGTTCCTGCCATATCGTTGGGATGAACCGGAAGTGGAAAGCAGCCATATGGAGCCCCACATGACAAGTTGCACAAGCCACTGAAGGAGAAGGTAAGTCAAGCCAACTTGCTGAACTCAAAGCTGTTCAAGTGGCGCTGGACATTGCTGAAAGAGAAAAGTGGCCAAAGCTCTACCTCTACACTGATTTGTGGATGGTGGCCAATGCTCTGTGGGGTTGGCTGGACAGGTGGAAAAAGGCCAATTGGCAGCGTAGGGGAAAGCCAATCTGGGCATACACAGCGAGAGCTGTGTGCACTGTTCTCGCACAGCAGAGCTTGTTCAACTTTACGGCTTCTAACATGGAAACAAAGCAAGCAGACAGCAACCCACTTGCTCTACTTGTGGCAAACATGGAAAACAGACACCCTAGCATCAGAATCGCAGAAATCACTGATAGGTGCAGAGAAATGCTGCATACATGCTGTACTTGTTGCAAACATGGAAAACAGACACCCTAGCATCAGAATCTCAGAAATCACCGCTAGAAGGTGAGAAATGCTGCAGGAGCATGTTTGCTTGCTAGAACAAGTGAAAAACACACATATGCTGTCTGCATGTTTCATTTTCATTTTACAAGCTGTAAAGTTGAACAAGCTCTGCTTTGCGAGAACAGTGCACACAGTTCTCGCTCTGTATGCTTCTTTGCATCGGTTAGCACTGTTCACAGCATATGTGTGTTTTTCACTTGTTCTAGCGAGCAAACATGCTCCTGCAACATTTCTCAGCTTCTTTGAGTGATTTCTGGGATTCTGATGCTAGGGTTTCTGTTTTCCATGTTTGCAACAAATACAGCATGTATGTCACCGAGACACATAAGGCAATCACGCACATACAGATTTTCGCAGGGCAGAGGTTCTTCCAGCTTCTCCTCAGAGAACGGAGAAAGAAGCACCCCATTTGTTTATTCTTTACTTTTTTATACATTTGTGGATCTGGCAGAAGATTAGCTTTTTGGGTTCCCACCCCTCATCCTCAGTGGCCAGACCCACTGTCAGTTACAGTTGTTGTTCAGGTTAGAAATATGCAAACAGAGGACAAAGAATGAGAAACAAAGGGTTTGTTTATGTTACATCTATGGGAAAGGTAGAAAACTGCTCCTAATATTGTACAATAACCAAAAGATCTGACTCCATTATGAATTTCAAGAAGGCTAATAAGAAAGCTCAGAAAAACCAGGGTAACATTTCACCCTTTTAACTTTAAAAAAAGAAAAAAACAGAAAAAGAAAAATGAACAATTTTACAAAGGGAATATATACAAATTCAATCACTGTCTGTGGAGGAATCATCAGAGGGATCACTCGAGGATTCATCCACTTGCTGGTTTTCAAGTTGATCACGGCTTCCACCTTGCCTCTCAGCTGAATTCTGCCTCTGTAATCTCAGGTCAGGGCGAACACGCTTTGAAGGTAGCCAGCGTGTCCCAGAGTCCGTGGACACACACGCATACCCTCGCCCCATAGCGATTAGGTCATAGGGTCCCTCCTATTGCTTGGTGATTAAATTCCTGACCCGTACCTTCGCTCGAGGCTGTTGCTCACCATCCGAAATCTGCAATGAGAGATGATGGTTCAAAATGACAGGATTATTTGTGTTCTGTGGCACCATAAGGTGACTGATGGTGTACAAAGCCTTTGCCAACCAACTGTGTGGGGTTTCATCCTGCATTCCCCATTTCTGCTTCTGAAGAACACGTTTGAGTGTACCATGATTGCATTCTACAATCGCCTGTCCCGTCGGAGAATGAGGGATGCCAAAGTTATGTGACACACCCCATGACTGTAGGAACTGCCGTACCTGCTGCGAGGCGTAAGCAGGACCATTGTCGGTTTTTACAGCAGAAGGTATGCCAAGAACAGCAAAGGCCTGCCTCCAGCGGGCAATGCCATCACGGGCTTTCTCTCCTGTGTGAGCCAAAGCCCACATCGCAGAGGAGAGTGTATCCACCGTGACATGCACATACTTGAGCCAGCCGAACTCGGTGACCTGGGTAACATCGGTCTGCCAAAGCTCCAAGGCTTTAAGGCCTCTGGGGTTAACCCCTGCCGGCAATGGCGCACCAAGGGCGTGACAATTGTCACAAGACTCGACAATTTCATTAGCCTCAGTGGCCGCCAGTTGGAACTGCTTCTGCAGTGTATGCGCGTTTTGGTGGGAAAACCCATGTGATGCCTTGGCCTGTGCGAGCACGTCAGGCTGAGGGGCTACCCACGCTGGGTTAGCCAACTTGTCAGCCCTTCCATTACCTTCCGCTACAAATCCTGGCAAATTAGTGTGACTCCGTACATGCAGAACGTAATATGGATGAACTCTGGCATGAATTGCACAACACAGGGTCTTCAGTAAATTAAACAAGGCAGGGTTACTGACCTCCTTCAACACTGAACACCCCAATCGCTGTGTGATGTCGGCAACATAGGCGGAGTCCGTGATCAAATTGAAAGGTTCCTGGGAAAATTTCTCAAATGCCATGACAGCAGCCTTTAGTTCAACCAGTTGGGCTGACCGATCCTCATGGTCTTCCAGAACCTGCCACTCAGATCCATCCTGCCAGGTAACAATGTCTTTTCCTGTTTTGCCCAAACCGTCAGTGAGGACGGTGGGACCTTGCACTGATTCTTGGCTGTTTTTGGGTAGTAGAGAAAATTGAGCATTTTTGGCCACTTGCAATAGCTTGTGGCTAGGCAGATGATAAGTGATCTGCCCTGAAAAACCCTCGAGAGCACTTTGCAGCGAAACATTGTTCGCATAGCTCCAATCAAATTCCTCCCTGTCAACCGGGAGTATGATTTTTGAGGGATCTGCACCCATCAATTGCAAACAGCGTTGCCGGCACTTGACTATCAAGCGCGGAATCAATTCAAACTCGCCGTCTTATGCGGCTGATGAGGCAGGAAGACCCATTCCAAGACGTGCAGAGGATCAGTCCAATCATCATTCAACTGGCCGATGATACCTGTAGGATGTAAATCAGGAGTGGTAATGAACACAGTGACATCAATGGAAGGTTCAATGCGGTACACTTGGCAAGCCGAAACCGTTTGCTGAACCTCCTCCAGCACTTTTCGTGCCTCAGGGGTTAATTCACAAGGTGACTTTAAATCAGTGTCCACCTTCAACAATTCAAACAAGGGAGACCGTTGTGCTGTGGTCAGTCCCAAGTAAGGACGTAAGCAAGTGATAACACCTACCAGCTTCTGAGCATCATTCAGTGTCTTCACCGATTGCACAAATTGCACCTCCTGGTAACTAACTGTCCGTTCCAGAATTTTGACCCCCAAATATTTCCAGGGAGGTGGCTGTTGTACCTTTTCTGGAGCTACCTGCAGTCCATGTGAATGCAGAGCATTCAACAACTGAGGCCGTATCCTCAGCAGCTCATCCTGGGTGGGCGTAGCCACCAAAATGTCGTCCATATAATGATAGACGTGAGAATCAGGAAACTGCTTGCGAACTCCAGACAAGGAACGGGCTGCATACCATTGGCACAACATTGGCGAATTCCGCATTCCTTGAAGAAGAACTCTCCATTGATACCGCTGTGCGGGCTCTGCATTGTTTATTGTTGGTACTGTGAAGGCAAATTTTGGTCTGTCATTGGAATGCAGAGGGATCGTAAGAAAACAATCCGTCAGATCCACAATGAGGACCGGCCAGTCCGCAGGAAGCATGGTAGGCAATGGCGTACCAGCCTGCAATGTTCCCATGCCTTCCATCACAGCATTGATCATTCGGAGGTCTTGTAGCAACCTCCATTTCCCAGACTTCTTTTTGATACAAGAGACAGGAGTGTTCCAGGGACTGGTAGATGGTTCCAAATGCCCCTGATCCAACTGCTCCTGTACGAGTTCACGAAGGGTGACTAGCTTGTCATGAG
>JANEHK010000538.1:0-22940 GCA_025960845.1 Tachycineta bicolor | reverse complement strand
GTTCTCGCAAAGCAGAGGTTGTTCCACTTTACAGCTTCTGACATGGAAACAGAGCAAGCAGAGAGAAACCCACATGCTCCACTTCTTGGTAACATGGAAAAGAGACACCCTAGCATCAGAATCTCAGAAATCACTAATAGAAGCAGAGAAATGCTGCAGGAGCATGTTTGAAGGCTAGAACAAGTGAAAAACACACGTGCCGTGCACAGCGGCAAACGGTTCAGAAGAAGCATACACAGCGAGAGCTTTGTGCACTGTTCTCGCAAAGCAGAGCAAGTTCAACTTTACAGCTTGTAACATGAAAACCAAACAAGCAAAGAGCTACCCACTTGCTGCACTTGCTGCAAACATGGAAAACATGCCCCTTAGCATCAGAATCTCAGAAATCACTGCTAGAAGCAGAGAAATGCTGCAGGAGCATGTTTGCAGGCTGGAACAAGTGAAAACCACACATATGCTGTGCACAGTGCAAACCGATGAAAAGAAGCACACACTGCGAGAGATGTGCACACTGTACTCGCAAAGCAGTGCTTGTAAACTTCACCGCTTGTAACATGGAAACAAAGCCAGCAGACAGCATATGTCTGTTTTTCACTTGTTCTGGTAAGCAAACACGCTCCTGCGGCATTTCTCTCCTTCTAGCAGTGATTTCTGAGATTCTGATGCCAGGGTGTCTGTTTTCCATGTTTGGAACAAGTACAGCATGTGTGCAGGATTTCTCTGCTTCTAACAGTGTTTTCTGAGATTCTGATGGTAGGGTATCAGTTTTCCATGTTCGCAAGAAGTACAGCACATATGCAGCATTTCTCTGGTTCTATCAGTGATTTTTGAGATTCTGATGCTAGGGTGTCTCTTTTCCACGTTTTCAAAAAGTTCAGTACGTATGCAGAATTTCTCTGTATCTATCAGTGATTTCTGAAATTCTGATGCTAGGCTGTCTGTATTCCATGTTTGCGACAAGTACAGCATGAGGGTTGCTCTCTGCTTGCTTTTTTTTCATGTTACAAGCTGAAAAGTTGAACAGGCTCTGCTTTGCGAGAACAGTGCGCACAGCTCTCGCTGTGTATGCTTCTTTTCACCGATTTGCACTGTGCACAGCATATGTGTGTTTTTCACTTGTTCTAGCTAGCAAACGCTCTTGCAGCATTTCTCTGCTTCTAGCAGTGATTTCTGAGGTTCTGATGCTAGGGTGTATGTTTTCCATGTTTGCAACAAGTACAGCATGTGGGTTGCTCTCTACTTGCTCTGTTTTTATGTACGAAGCTGTTAAGTTGAACAAGCTCTGCTTTGCGATAGCAGTGAGCACATCTCTCGCTGTGTATGCTTCTTTTCATCGGTTTGCACTGTGCACCGCATATGTGTGTTTTTCACTTGTTCTACTAAGCAAACATGCTCCAGCCGCATTTCTCTGCTTCTCGCAGTGATTCTTGAGATCCTGATGCTAGGGTGTCGGTTTTCTACGTTTGCAACAAGTACAGCATGTATGCAGCCTTTCTCTGCATCTGCTGTCTGTTTTCCATGTTTGCAACTAAAACCGCAAGTGGGTTGCTCTCTGCTTGCTTTGTTTCCATGTTACAAGCTGTAAAGTTGAACAAGCTCTACTTTGCGAGAACAGTGCGCACAGCTCTCGCTGTGTATGCTTCTTTTCATCGGTTTGCACTATGCACAGCATATGTGTGTTTTTCACTTGTTCTAGCAAGCAAACATGCTCCTGCATCATTTCTCTGATTCTATCAGTGAGTTCTTAGATTCTAATGCTAGGGTGTCTGTTTTCCATATTTGCAACAAGTAGAGCATGTGGGTTGCTGTCTGCTTGCTCTGTTCCCATGTTAGAAGCTGTAAAGTTGAACAAGTGCTGCTTTGCGCGAACAGTGCGCACAGCTCTCGCTGTGTAGGCTTATTTTCATTGGTTTGCCACTGTGCACAGCATATGTGTGGTTTTCACTTGTTCTAGGAAGCAAACATGCTCTTGCTAAATCTCTCTGCTTCTGTCATTGATGTCTGAGAGTCTGATGCTAGGGGGTTTGTTTTCCATGCTTGCAACAAGTAGGGCATGTGGGTTGCTTTCTGCTATACACTATTTCCATGTTAGAAGCTGTTAACTTGAACAAGCTCCGGTTTACGAGAACAGTGCGCACAGGTCTCGCTCTGTATGCTTCTTTTCATCGGTTAGCCACCGTGCAGAGCATATGTGTGTTTTTCACTTGTTCTAGCAAGCAAACCGGCTCCTGCTGCATTTCTCTCCTTCTTTCAGTCACTTCTGATATTCTGATGCTAGGCTAACTTTTTTGCATGTTTGCAACAAGTAGATCATGTGGCTTGCTGTCTGCTTCCTCTGTTTCCATGTTAGTAGCTGTAAAGTTGAAAAAGCTCTGCTTTGTGAGAACAGTGCGCACAGCTCTCCCTGTGTATGCTTCTTTTCATCGATTTGCACTGTGCACAGCAGATGTGAGTTTCTCACTTGTTCTAGCAAGTAAACATGCTCCTGCAGCATTTCTCTGCTTCTCTCTGTGATTTCTGAGATTCTGATGCTAGGGTGTCTGTTTTCCATGTTTGCAACAAGTGGAGCATGAGGGTTGCTGTCTGCATGGTCTGTTTCATGTGAGAAGCTGTAAAGTTGAACAAGCTCTGCTTTGCGAGAACAGTGCACACAGCTCTCACTGTGTATGCTTCTTTTCGTCGGTTAGCCCATCTGCACAGCATATGTGTGTTTTGCCCTTCTTGTAGCAAGCAAACATGCTCCTGCCGCATTTCTCAGCTTATTTCAGTTATTTCTGAGATTCTGATGCTAAGGTGTCTGTTTTCCATGTTTGAAACGAGTAGAGCACGTGTGTTGCTGTCTGCTTACTCTGTTTCCATGTTAGAAGCTGTAATGTTGAACACGCTCTGCCTTGTGAGAACCGTGTGCACAGCTCTCGCTGTGTATGCTTCTTTTTTGGGTTTGAGACTGTGTACAGCATATGTGTGTTTTGCAATTTTTCGAGCCAGCAAACATGCTCTAGGATGATTTCTCTGCTTCTATCAGTGATTTCTGAGATTCTGATGCTAGAGTGTCTGTTTTCCATGTGTGCAACAAGTAGAGCATGTGGGTTGCTGTCTGCATGGTCTGTTTCCATGTTAGAAGATGTAAAGTCGAACAGGCTCTGCTTTGCGAGAACAGTGCGCACAGCTCTCGCTGTGTGTGCTTCTTTACATCGGTTAGCCACTCTGCACAGCATATGTGTGTTTTTCGCGTGTTCTAGTAGCAAACATGCTCCTGCAGCATCTCTCTGTATCTATCAGTTATGTCGGAGATTCTGATGCTGGCATGTCCCTTTTCCATGTTTGCAACAAGTACAGCATGTGGGTTGCTCTCTGCTTGCTTTGTTTTCATGGTACTAGCTGTAAATTTGAACAAGCTCTACTTTGCGAGAACAGCGCGCACAGCTCTCGCTGTGTATGCTGCTTTTCTTCGGTTTGCACTCTGCACAGCATATGTGTGTTTTTCACTTTTTCCAGCGAGTAAATTAGCTCCTGCAGCATTTCGCTGCTTCTATCAGGTATTTCTGAGATTCTGATGCTAGGGTGTCTGTTTTCCATGTTTGCAACCAGTACCAAATGTATGCAGCATTTCTCTGCTTCTATCAGTGATTTCTGAGATTCTGATGCTGGGGTGGCAGTTTTCCATGTTTGCAACAAGTACAGCATGTCGGTTGCTCTCTGCTTGCTCTGTTTCCATGTTAGAAGCTGTAAAGTTGAACAAGCTCTGCTTTGCAAGAACAGTGCGCACAGCTCTCGCTGTGTATGCTTCTTTTCATCCGTTTGCACTGCATACAGCATAGGTGTTTTTTTCACTTGTTCTAGCAAGCAAACATGCTCCTGCAGCATTTTTCTGCTTTTATCAGTGATTTCTGAGATTCTGATGCTATGGTGTCTGTTTTCCATGTTTGCAACAGGCACAGCATGTATGCACCATTTCTCTGTATCTGTCAGACAAGATAGTGAATGGGATGACAAGAAGTGCAGCGAAATGGATCAAAGCATTCGAGTTTAATCCTCACTGAAATTGCAAGATTTCATTTCCTTTGCTGAAACAAAGGCTTTTCTATTCAGGAAAGGGAATGAAATCTTGAAAACAGAAAACCAAGTCTAACAAGTGCTCTGAAAATGAGATATGGTCAAAAAGTGTACATTTAGAAACAGAAGAGCAATCTGAAGAAACAAAACCAGGGAAAAAAAAGCAAAAGGTTTCAAAACCATGTGAAAACAATGATAGCTAAGGGGATGACCAGAAATGTAGGGAAATGGAGCAAAGCTTTCGAATTTAATGCTCATTGAAATGGCAATATTTCATTCCCTTTCCTGAAAAGAAATACTTCCTTTCAGGAAAGGGAATGAAATCCTGGAACCAAGTCTTACAACTGCTCTGGAAAGGTGATATGATCAAAAAGAGTGGAATGGAAAAAAATGCAGAAATTTTAGAAATGGAGGGATCACAGCCAAGAGGACTGAGATGAAATGAGAGCCTGTGAAAAAGACCATAACTTGCTCAAATTACTCCAAATTCCTTAAACGTGGGAAGAAATGTAAATTCAGAGACAGGTGAGCAATCTGAAGAAACAAAATGTGAAAAAAAACCCCGAAAATTTGTTAAATCATATGAATAACCATGATAGTGAATGGGATGACAAGAATTGCCGGGAAATGGAGCGAAACTTTCCAATTCAATCCTCATCAAAATCGCAAGATTTCATTCCCTTTGCTGAAAAAAAAAAGCATTTTATTTCAGGAATGGGAATGAAATCTTGAAATCAGAAAACCAAGTCTAATAAGTACTCTGGAAAAGTGGATATTATAAAAAAGAGATGAATGGAAAAACTCCAGAAATTATGGAAAGGGAGGGATCACAGCCAAGAGGACTGAGATGAAATGAGGGCCAGTGAAAAAGACCATAACATGCTCAATTTACTCTAAATCTAATCGGTAAACGTGGGAAGAAAAGTTAATTCAAACACAGGAGAGCAATCTGAATAAAGAAAATGCGGGAAAAAAAAGCAAAAACTTTCTAAAACATGTAAAAACAATGATAGTGATTGGCATGACAAGAATTGCCGGGAAATGGAGCAAAGCTTGCCAGTTCAATCCTCATTGAAATCGCAAGATTTCATTCCCTTTGCTGAGAGGATGTCTTGTCTTTTCAGGAAAGGGAATGAAATCTTGAAATCAGAAAAGCAAGTCTAACGAGTGCTCTGAAAAAAAGGTATGATCAAAAAGAGTGGAATGGAAAAACACCAGAAATTTTGGAAATGGAGGGATCACAGCCAAGAAGACTGTGATGAAATGAGGGCCAGTGAAAAAGACTATAACTTGCCCAAATTCCTCCAAATCCAATCCATAAACACCGGAAGAAATGTAAATTCAGAGACAGGTGAGCAATCTGAAAAAACAAAGGTGGAAAAAAAGAAGCAAAAATTTTCAAAACCATGTGAAAACAATGATAGTGAATGGGATGACAAGAAGTGCAGGGAAATGGAGCAAAGCTTGCCAGTTTAATCCTCATTGGAATTGCAAGATTTCATTCCTTTCCCTGTAAGGAAGGCTTTTCTTTTCAGGAAAGGGAATGAAATCTTGATATCAGAGAACCAAGTCTAAAAAGTGCTCTGGAAAGGATATATGATCAAAAAGATTGGAATGGAAAAAATCCAGAGATTTTGGAAAGGGAGGGATCACAGCCAAGAGGACTGAGATGAAATGAGGGCTAGTGAAAAAGACCATAACTTGCTCAATTTACTCAAAATCTAATCCGTAAATGTGGGAAGAAATGTAAATTCAGAGATAGGTGAGCAAACTGAAGAAACAAAATGTGAAAAAAAAAAAAAAAAAAAAAAAGCAAAACCTTTCAAAAACATGTAAAAACAATGATCGTGATTGGGATGGCAAGAATTGCCAGGAAATGGAGCAAAGCTTTCCAGTTTAATCCTCATTGAAATCGCTAAGTTTCATTCCCTTTCATGTTACGAAGGGTTTTCTTTTCAGGAATGGGAATGAAATCTTGAAATCAGAAAACCAAGTCTAACATGTGCTCTGGAAATGAGATATACTCAAAAAAAGCGGAATCAAAAAAAATGCAGAAATTTTGGAAATGGAGGGATCACAGCCAAGAGGACTGAGATGAAATGAGGGCCAGTGAAAAAGACCGTAACTTGCTAAATTACTCCAAATCCAATCTTTAAACGTAGGAGGAAATGTAAATTCAGAGACAGGAGAGCTATCTCAAGAAGCAAACTATGACAAAAAAAGAAAGGGAAAAGGAAAAAAGGAAAGTTTTCAAAACCATGTGAAAACAATGATAGTGATTGGGATGACAAGAAGTGTCGGGAAATGGAGCAAAGCTTTCCAGTTCAATCCTCATTGAAATCACAAGATTTCATTCCCTTTGCTGAAACAAAGGGTTTTCTTTTCAGGAATGGGAATGAAATCTTGAAATCAGAAAACCAAGTCTAACAAGTGCTCTAGAAAGGAGATATGATCAAAAAGAGTGGAATGGAAAAACTCCAGAAATAATGGAAATGGAGGGATCACAGCCAAGAAGACTGAGATGAAATGGGGGCCAGTGAAAAAGACCATAACTTGCTGAAATTTCTCCAAATCCAATCCTTAAAAGCGGGAAGAAATGTAAATTCAGAGACAGGAGAGCAATCTGAAGAAACAAAATGTAAATAAAAAACCTAAAAACTTTCAAAACCATGTGAAAACAATGATAGTGAATGGGATGACAAGAAGTGCAGCGAAATGGCGCAAAGCTTGCCAGTTTAATCCTCATTGAAATCACAACATTTCATTCCCTTTGCTGAAAGGAAGTCTTTTCTTTTCAGGAATGGGAATGAAATATTGAACTCGCAGGACTAACTCTAACAAGTGCTCTGGAACGGGGATATGATCAAAAAGAGTGGAATGGAAAGAAAAGCAGAAATTTAGGAAATGGAAGGATCACAGCCAAGAGGAGTGTGATGAAATGAGGGCCGGTGAAAAAGACCGTAACTTGCGCCAATTACTCCAAATCCAATCCCTAAACACAGGAAGAAATGTAAATTCAGAGACAGGAGAACAATCTCCAGAAGCAAATTGTGAAAAAAAAATAAAAAGAAAGGGAAAAGGAAAAAGGGAAAATTTTCAAAACCATGTGAAAACGATGATAGTGATTGTGATAACAACAAGTGCAGGGAAATGGAGCAAAGCTTTCCAGTTCAATACTCATTGAAATCGCAAGATTTCATTCCCTTTCCTGAAACAAGGGGTTTTCTTTTCAGGAATGGGAATGAAATCTTGTAATCAGAAAATCAATTTTAACAAGTGCTCTGGAAAGGAGATATGATCAAAAAGAGTGGAATGGAAAAACTCCATAAATTTTGGAAATAGAGGAATCACAGCCAAGAGGACTGAGATGAAATGAGGGCCAGTGAAATAGACCATAACTTGCTCAAAATACTCAAAATCTAATCCGTAAACGTGGGAGGAAAAGTTAATTCAGAGATAGGAGAGCAAACGGAATAAAGAAAATGTGAAAAAAAAAAGCGCAAAAATTTTCAAAAAAAAGCAAAAATTTTCAAAAACATGTGAAAACAATGATAGTGACTGGGATGACAAGAATTGCCGGGAAATGGAGCAAAGCTTTCCTGTTTAATCCTCATTGAAATTGCAAGATTTCATTCCTTTCCCTGTAAGGAAGGCTTTTCTTTTCAGGAATGGGAATGAAATCTTTTAATCAGAAAACCATGGCAAACAAGTTTTCTGGAAATGTGATATGCTCAAAAAAGTGGAATGAAAAAACCTCCAGAAATTTTGGAAATGGAGGTATCATAGCCATGATGACTGAGATGGAATGAGGGACAGTGAAAAAGACCATAACTTGCTCAAATTACTCCCAATCCAATCTTTTAATGCAGGAAGAAATGTAAATTCAGAGACAGTGTTGCTGTCCCATCTGGGGTGCTAGTTGTCTCTCTGCACTCAGGGACGGCAGTTGTTGCTGCCCTCTTTTGTCAGTTATTGGGGGGCTGCTTGCTGTAACTTAAATTGCCTACATTCAGGTGTTTTTAGCGTCTTTTTTGCCCCCTGCAAAGCTCTGAGCTAAACGCAGGAAAAGACTGAGTCTTCAAGGTTACAAGCTTCGTGTTTATTAGTTCTTATCTTACAATTTTCTCAGTGTCCTGCAAATTGTTTGCCGTGGCTCGGACATCTGGTGACTCCCCCCATCCCAGGGTTGTCCTTATCTTTTATACTAATTGCTGCGTATTCGATATTTACTATTTATTACCAATGTCTATCACTATTACTAAAAAGGTCATCTTTAGTTTGATCTAATCCTCACAAACTACTTTGTGCTAACGTCACTGCAGAAATGGAGTGAGAGAAAAAGAAAGAAGAATAAGGAGGCAATGCCCCAAATTCTCTATCTTGTCCCCATTTACTTCAATACAAGAAATCCAAAACTACTGTTTTTCTCACTCTGTGATATACTAAACTACAATCTTTCACTCTCTTGTGGCCTGCAATGCTTCCTGCAGTGCAAGAAGCCTCTCCCATGGACTGAAATCAAATCCAGTGTCTCTTTGAGCTCTGGGCTGTGGTCCTAGACCCTCCTGCCCAGGTCTCTGACCTTCCAGGGCAACCAAAGGAATGCCTTGGACTCCAACATCTCCCCCTCCTGTTTGAACTAAAAGCACTTCCTTGGCCATTCTGTCCATGGTTTGCCGTATACACAGAAACAAACACGGCAAAATCATGAGAAGGATTACAAGCCCTACTAAAATATATATAATTATCTTCAAAATTTTCTTCCACAATGGTGAAAGGTCAAACAAATTGAACAAACAATCTATCTATGACTTAATTACCTCTCTAGGTTTATTTACACTCTCCTGCAACTGCCTGATGTTTTCATGAATGGATTTGGAATGATCTGACAAATTCATGCAGCACATTCCCTCAAATTTTTTACACTCATGCCTATGGGTCAGCAAAAGATCATCAGTCACTGCCCTGTTTTTGAGACTTGCTCATCTTACACTGTCAATGTCTACCAACATGTCACTCAGTGCAGGAGAGATGGCTCAGGCATGTTTGCTCAGCTAACAACTCACTCGATCTAACTGTGTCAAGGCTGCTTCTGAACTGATTTTTCCTTCTATGTTTTTGTTTTCTCATCAGTGTCATGTTGGGTGTTAGCAATGAACACATTCCACTGCTGCATGGACCACCTGTGGCATTTGCAGGGATTGTGGGCTAAATCTTGTCCCCACAAATGAAAAAGTTTCCTTTCAGCAACTGAACCGGGAAATGATTGGATGGTTTTTTCCAACATTTTAGTGTAATTACACCAAAACAATGAATTTCTGTAAAAATTGAGGTTTGGAGTGACGTCTATAATTGAATTTTCTGCCACTCCAGAAAGGCCGAATTTCACAAAGAATTGCTTTTTGGACTGATCTAAGAATTTCCAGTTCATGGGGTTCAAGAGGAGCTACAGGAAGGAATTTTGTCTAAACATTCTATTTGTCCACTGGATTTACCATAGACTTTGAAATCACTGGAGGGATGTTTTCTGGAATCAGCCATTCGCTTACTGGCAACTCCACTAAACGTTGAAAAAGGTTTCCCCTGGCTTTGAGTGTGTCAGGCAGATGGTATTCAAGCCTGATGCATTGCCTAGAGTTTCCCAACCATTCGCTTTTGGTTGAACCACGGGCAAAACCGCCGCACTGCTCAAGGCAACCAAGGAGAGAATGAGGCACAAGGATAGTTCTTTCATTTTCAATGCCCTCTTTTCCATGGGAATCTCTAAAAATGCAACACCACCCAAGCCTCAAAGAAATTTCAAGTCCCAGAGTCTCTTTTCAAAAATGTTTGGTAAAGTCCTTGAAATTGCCATGGTCAATTTGTCTGCGTGTGCACTGCCTTCTGCCAAAAATCCCTGGATGGATGAATGTGCCCTCATGTCAGAGATAAAGCATTTATATTTTCTGTTTTGCAACAATGTCTTCATGCACAGCAAATATGAATACAAATTTTCATTGTCAACCTTTCTCAAAAGTGAATCTCCAAGTTTCCTGACTACACCACCTGTGATCAAACTAAAAGGTTGCTGAAACAGCTCAAATGCTCTGACCACTTGTCCTGGTTTGGAGACAAATTCGGGGGAAAACCCAAATATAGGATCCCTCTGGGAGGCAAACCCAAGTGGCCTCTCCCTCCAACCAGTCCGGAAAAAAAACCTTTGTGGAGAAAAGTGGAAAAAACTATTTTACTAAACAAATAAAGTGCATACAAGTATAAAGAATGCATAATATGAAACAATAAAACTTCTCGTTCTGGAGTGAGATGGCAAATTGAGAAAGTCCTTGCCGTGGGTGGAGCTCGGCTCTCTCTCAGTCTCTCCTCAGTCTCAGTCCCTCCGGCGCTGCTGGAAAATGCCGAGGTCCAGGCCCCAGTGGGCCGCAGGTGCAGCCCCCAGGGCTCCCCTGGGTTTTCAGTACAGAGCAGGTCTAAACAGTTCCAAGAAAAAAGAAAGAAAAAAAACAGTCCAGGGAACTTCTCTGCCCTAGCTAGCTGAAACTAACTAAAAGCAAAGAGATCTCTGTCCTGCAGTGTCTCCAAGCCTCCGCCGAACACACCGTCTGCAGAAGAATGTGGAGGAGTCAGGCAGTTTTCTCAAAACAAACTCCGCGCTTCTCCTTGCTCTTAGAACCAGTCTTAAAGGCACAGGACTCAACATACAGCAGAAACAGAACAGACGATTGGGGATACAAGCATCATAAAGTTACCCTAGGACACCACTGCTGTTAATTCCACTGTTTGTGGCGACCTTTGTACCATTCTTATATCTGATTTCCACTCTCCCTTGATGTCATCATTTGGGTTTTCCCTGAAACTTGTTTTTGCCTTCAACAATCTGTGACTTGGGAAATTAATAGTACAAACACTAGAGTAATCTAACAATACAAACTGCAAGTTCTTTGATTTCTGCAATGCCCAATCAAAATATTCGTTTTTCAAAGGCAGGTAAATTGTTGTAAAATCTTTGCCTGTCATTGTTTGCAGCCTGGTCCTAGTTTTGATGATGATCTGAGCTATCATTTCTAGACTTGTGAGGATCATCCTCGGAAACCTGTAAGATAAAAAATTCCACTCTAAAATCAACAATCAACAATTCGGCTGTTAATTTTCAAAACCTTGTGAAAACAATGATAGTGAATGAGATTACAAGAATTGCCGGGAAATGGAGCAAAGCTTGCCAGTTTAATCCCCATTGAAATCTCAATATTTCATTCCCTTTCCTGAAAGGAAGGCTTTTCTTTTCAGGAACGGGAATGAAATCTTGAAATCAGAAAACCAAGTCTAACAAGTGCTCTGGAAAGGAGATATGATCAAAAAGAGTGGAATGGAAAGAAATGCAGAAATATTGGAAATGGAGGGATCACAGCCAAGAGGACTGAGATGAAATGAGGGCCATTGAAAAAGACCATAACTTGCTCAAATCACTCCAAATCCAATCGTTAAATGCGGGAAGAAATGTAAATGCAGAGACAGGAGAGCAATCTGAAGAAACAAAATCTAAATAAAACCCACAAGAATTTTCAAAACCATGTGAAAACAATGATAGTGAATGGGATGACAAGAATTGCTGGGAAATGGAGAAAAGCTTGCCAGTTCAATCCTCATTGAAATCACAAGATTTCATTCCCTTTCCTGAAAGGAAGGATTCTTTTTTCAGGAAAAAGGAATGAAATCTTGAAATCACAAAACCAAATCTAACAAGTGCTCTGGTGTGGCCGAGACACACAAAGCAATCACGCACAGACAAAGTATTTTTGCAAGGCAGAGGTTCTTCCGATTCCAGCTCACTGCTCCGAGAGCGGAGAGAGGAGGAGGAGGAAGAAAACCTCTTTGTTTATTCTTTACTTTTTATACATTTGTGGATCTAGCAGGAGATTGGCTTTTTGGGGTTTCCACCTGTCATGGGTTAGTACAGTTTAGATTTTAGTTATAAAAGAATGTAAAATAATCCTCCAGGTCAGGACCTGGGAATTGCTTTAGAAGAGACAGAGACCTATCAAAGACTTAGTTAGAATATTGACATCTATTCTGACTACTGAAATTGTTAGCTGCGACTTTGGGAAGTACCATATAAAACCCCTTGATTTCCTGTAGGTGGGTTTTTTTCCTTCTTCCTTTAGCTAGAGAGAGACAGGTAACATCCAGCTGGGCCTGCTGCCCCCTTTTTTGGGGGGGAAGCTGGCCTGAGGCCTGGCCGGATTCCATTGGCTCCCGGGTGAAGGCGGGGGAAGGAGAAGTTGCTGTCTTGTGGCGGCTGCTTTCTTCAAGTTTCCTTAGAGCAGGGAGAGATCTCTGCTGGGCCTTGATGGGAGCTATGAGCACTGTTTGGGCAGAGGCCACCCCAATTTGCACCAAGGGGTGGGCTGAGAAAGCATTTATGATCTTGCTTGAGTTTTTTCCTAGGCTGCCCGGGTGTTCCAATTTCTAATGTTTCTGCGTGAGTTTTTTCTTATCAGCTCGGCCTTGAACAACTAACACTACAAGCTACAGAGAGAGAAAGACAAAAACTCTGAGCAGATTTAACCCTTTCATCGCAACATGAAGCTTCCAGAGCTTGGCCCTTCTCTGAGAGAGTAAAGAAGGACAGAGTGAACATAAAGAACAACAGCATGAAGTCAGTAGAGCAAGAGTGAAAAGACTATTGGGACAGAGGGTTGAAGAGTTGGTTGTTCTAGTCTTACTTGAGCCATGGAAATGAACTCTATATTTAAGTCATTCCTGTAAATCATGGGAAAGATATGCATTTAGGGAGATGATTGTTTTGCGTGTAAATTTGAGCAAAGGTGTTTGTGATGAACTAAGTAATATCCTATAAGATCCTTGAACAGAGAAAGATGAAAAGCCCCTGCGCCAGTGAAAAAGTGAGAAGATATCTCTGTACCTTGAAGTAAAGAATCATTTGCTTTGGAGTTATTTATCTTTAAAAAGTGACACCCCAGTATGCAAAAGTCTAAGACCCGTGACCCATAAGCAGCTTGGGAAACTGCTCCTGGGAGGGTCACAAAGGCAGGTTTCTCCGAGCAGTTGTTTTCGTAACAGTTTAAAACCCACAAGAGAACTGTTCTAAGTTGTCTGAGATATCCATGACTCAAAAAGGTACTCTTCCCCAAATAGATTGAAGAAAGACTATTATCAGATAGTGAAACTGACTGAAAATTACAAGTTTTGTCTCTTTATGTTGTTTTGTAAAAAAGTGAACAGCTTGTAAAGAGAGGGAAAAGTTTTTTTTTTTTAAATTTCATTCCATTTTAGTTTTTTTCCAACTTTCTGTTTTTCTATTCTTTTAGTGTAAGTTAATAAACTATTTGTTAATTTTAAGGTTAAGCCTGCTTTGTATTTTTCTCCTAGTCTCTCTCTCACAAAAAGAGTAAGTACCAAAACCAAAATTTAGTGAATATGAAACGACTACATTAAGTAGTGTTTCTGCCTAGTTTAAAATTAAACCTATGACACCGCCCCTCAGCCTCAGCGGCCAGACCAACTGTCAGTTACAGTTGATTTCAGGTTAGAAATAAGCAAACAAAGGACAAAGAATGAAAAACAAAGGATCTGTTTATGTTACATCTGTGGGAAAGGTAGAAAAACGGCTCTAATATTGTACAGTAATTAAAAGATCTAACTCCATTATGAAATTCGAAAGGGTAAATTAAAAACTCAGAAAAACCAGGGTAGCACTCTGGAAAAGAAAATATGATCAAAAAGAGTGGAATGGAAAGAAATGCAGAAATTTTGGAACTGCAGGGATCACAGCAGAGAGGACTGAGATGAAATGAGGGCCAGTGAAAAAGACCATAACTTGCTCAAATTACTCCAAATCCAGTCTTTAAACACAGGAAGAAATGTAAATTCAGAGACATGAGAGCAATCTGAAGAAGCAAAATGTAAATAAAAACCCTAAAAATTATCAAAACCGTGAGAAAACAATGATAGTGAATGGGATGACAAGAAGTACAGGGAAATGGAGCAAAGCTTTCCAGTTCAATCCTCATTGAAATTGCAAGATTTCATTCCCTTTGCTGAAAGGAAGGCTTTTCTTCTCAGGAATGGGAATGAAATAATGAAATCAGAAAACCTAGTCGAACAAGTGCCCTGGAAAGGAGATATGATCAAAAAGAATGGAATGGAAATAATGCAGAAATTTTGGAAATGGAGGGATCACAGCCAAGAGGACTGAGATGAAATGATGGCCAGTGAAAAAGACATCATCTTGCTTAAATTACGCCAAATACAATCTTTAAATGCAGGAAGAAATGTAAATTCAGAGACAGGAGAGCAATCTCAAAAAGCAAAACGTGAAAAAAAAAAAAAAAAAAAAAAAAGGGAAAAGGAAAAAGAAAAAAGGGAAAATTTTTAAAACCATGTGAAAACAATGATAGTGAATGGGATGACAAGAAGTGCAGGGAAATGGAGCAAAGCTTTCCAGATCAATCCTCACTGAAATTGCAAGATTTCATTTCCTTTGCTGAAAGGAAGGCTTTTCTTTTCAGGAATGGGAATGAAATCTTGAAATCAGAGAACCAAGTTTAAAAGTGCTCAGGAAGGGACATATGATCAAAAAGCGTGGAATGGAAAAAACTCCGGAAATTATGGAAATGGAGGGATCACAGCCAAGAGGACTGAGATGAAATGAGGGCCAGTGAAAAAGACCTTAACTTGCGCAAATTACACCAAATCCAATTTTTAAACGCCGGAAGAAATATAAATTCCGAGACAGGAGAGCAATCTGAAGAAAAAAAATGTAAATAAAAACCCAAAAATTTTCAAAACCATTTGAAAACAATGATAGTGAAAGGGATAACAAGAAGTGCCGGGAAATGGAGCAAAGCTTTCCATTTTAATCCTCATTGAAATCGCAAGATTTCATTCCCTTTGCTGAAACGAACGATTTATATTTCAGGAATGGGAATGAAATCTTTAAATCAGAAAACCACGTCTAACAAGTGCTCTGGAAAGGAGATATGATCAAAAAGAGATGAATGCAAAAACTACAGGTATTATGGAAAGGGAGGGACCACAGCCAAGAGGACTGAGATGAAATAAGAGTAAGTGAAACAGACCATAACTTGCTCAAATTACTCCAAATCCAATTCCTAAACACAGGAAGAAATGTAAATTCAAGGACAAGAGAACAAACTGAACAAACAAAATGTAAATAAAAGATACTAACAAAAAAAATTCAAAACCATGTGAAAACAATGATAGGGAATGGGATGACAAGAAGTGCAGGGAAATGGAGCAAAGCCTGTCCATTTAATCCTCAATGAATATGCAGGATTTAATTCCTTTTCTCTCTAAGGGCAGCTTTTCTTTTAAGGAATGGGACCGAAATCTTGAAATCGGAAAACCAAGTCTAACAAGTGCTCTGGAAACGAGATATAATCAAAAAGAGTGGAATGGAAAAAATGCAACGGTTTTGGAAATGGAGGGATCACAGCCAAGAGGACAGAGATGAAATGAGGGCCAGTGAAATAGACCATGACTGGCTCAATTTACTCAAAATCTAATCCTAAACCGTGGGAAGAAAATTTAATTCAGAAACAGGAGGGCAAACTTAATAAAGAAAATAATAATAAAAAAAAAAAAAAAGCAAAAACTTTCAAAAACATGTGAAAACAATGAGAGCGATTGTGATGACAAGAATTCCTGGGAAATCGAGCAAAGCTTGCCAGGTTAATCCTCATTGAAATTGCAAGATTTCATTCCCTTTGCTGAAAGGAAGGCTTCTCCTTTCAGGAAAGACAATGAAATCTTGAAACCAGAAAAGCAAGTCTAACAAGTCCTCTGAAAAAAAGATATGAACAAAAAGAGTGGAATGGAAAAACACCAGAAATTTTGGAAATGGAGGGATCTCAGCCAAGAGGACTGAGATCAAATGAGGGCCACTGAAAAAGACCATAACTTGCCCAAATCACTCCAAATCCAATGCTTAAAGGCGGAAAGAAATGTAAATTCAGAGACAGGTGAGCAATCTGTAGAAACAAAATGTAAATAAAAAACCTAAAAATTTTCAAAACCATTTGAAAGCAATGATAGTGAATGGGATGACAAGAATTGCAGGAAAATGGAGCAAAGCTTTCCAGTTTAATCTGCAGTGAAATCGCAAGATTTCATTCCCTTCCCTGTAAGGAAGGCTTTTCTTTTCAGGAAATGGAATGAAATTCTGAACTCACAGGACCAACTCTAACAAGTGCTCGGGAAAGGGGATATGATCAAAAAGAGTGGAATGCAAAGAAAAGCAGAAATTTTGGAAATTGAATGATCACTGCCAAGAGGACTGAGATGAAATGAGGGCCAGTGAAAAAGACCATAACTTGCTCAAATTACTCCAAATCCAATCCATAAGCATAGGAAGAAATGTAAATTCAGAGACAGGAGAGCAAACTGAAGAATCAAAATGTGAAAAAAAAAAAAAAAAAAGGAAAAAGGAAAAAAGGGAAAATTTTCAAAACCATGTGAAAACAATGATAGTGAATGGGATGAAAAGAAGTGCAGGGAAATGGAGCAAAGCTTTCCACTTCAATCCTCATTGGAATCGCAAGATTTCATTCCCTTTCCTGAAACAAAGGGCTTTCTTTCCAGAAACGGGAATGAAATCTTGAAATTAGAAAACCAAGTCTAACAAGTGCTCTGGAAAGGAGATATGATCAAAAAGAGTGCAATGGAAAAACTCCAGAAATTATGGAAATGGAGGGATCACAGCCAAGAGGATTGAGATGAAATGAGGGCCAGTGAAAAAGGCCATAACTTGCTCAAATTACTCCAAATCCAATCCATAAGCATAGGAAGAAATGTAAATTCAGAGACAAGAGAGAAATCTGAAGAAAAAAAAAAGTAAATTAGAAATAAAATTAAAAAAAAAAAAATCAAAACCATGTGAAAACAATGATAGCGAATGGGATATCAAGATATGCAGGGAAATGGAGCAAACCTTTCCACTTTAATCCTCATTGAAATTGCAAGATTTCATTTCTTTTCTCTCTGAGGAAGGCTTTTCTTTTAAGTAATGGGAATGGATTCTTGAAATCAGAAAACCAAGTCTAACAAGTGCTCTGGTAAGGAGATTTGATGAAAAAGAGTGGAATGGAAAAACTCCAGAAATTTTGGTAATGGAGGGATCACAGCCAAGAGGACTGAGATGAAATGAGGGCCAGTGAAAATGACCATAACTTGCTCAAATTACTCCTAATCCAATCTTTAAACGTGGGAAGAAATGTAAATTCTGAGAATGGAGAGAATTCTGAAGAAACAAAAGGTAAATAAAAATTCCAAAAATTTTCAAAACCATGTGAAAACAATGATAGTGAATGGGATGACAAGAATTGCCAGGAAATGGAGCAAAGCTTTCCTGTTTAGTCTTCATTGAAATGGCAAGATTTCATTCTTATTGCCAAAAGGAAGGCTTTTCTTTTCAGGAATGGGAATGAAATCTTGAAATCAGAAAACCAAGTCTAACAAGTGCTCTGGAAAGGAGATCTTATCAAAAAGAGAGGAATGGAAAACAAAGGAAGAAATTTTGGAAATGGAGGGATCACAGCCAAGAGGACTGAGATGAAATGAGGGCCAGTGAAAAAGACCATAACTTGCTCAAATTACGCCAAATCCAATCCTTAAACATTGCAAGAAATGTAAAATCAGCGAGAGGAGAGCAATCTGAAGAATTAAAATGTGAAAAAAACCTCCAAAATTTTCAAAATCCTGTGAAATCAATGGTACTGAACGGGAAGTCAAGAAGTGCCGGGAAATGGAGCAAAGCTTGCCAGTTTAATCCTCATTGGAATTGCAAGATTTCATTCCCTTTCCTGAAACAAAGGGCTTTTCTTTTCAGGAAATGGAATGAAATCTGGAAGTCACAGGACCAAGTCTAAAAAGCGCTCTGGAAAGGAGATATGACCAAAAAGAGTGGAATGGAAAACCTCCAGAAAATTAGGAAATGGAGGGATCACAGCCAGGAAGACTGAGATGAAATGAGGGCCAGTGAAAAAGACCATAATTTGCTCAAATTACTCCAAATCATATCCTTAAACATTGGAAGAAATGTAAATTCAGAGACAGGAAAGCAATCTGAAGAAAGAAAATGTAAATAAAAAACCTAAAAAATTTCAAAACCATTTGAAAACAATGATAGTGAACGGGATGACAAGAATTGCAGGAAAATGGAGCAAAGCTTTCCAGTTTAATCCTCTTTGAAAACACAAGAATATCATTCCCTTCCCTGCAGGGAAGGCTTTTCTTTTCTGGAAATGGAATGAACTCTTGAACTCACAGGACCAACTGAAACAAGTGCTCTGGAAAGGGGATATGATCAAAAAGAGAGGAATGGAAAGAAAAGCAAAAATTTTGGAAATGGAGGGATCACAGCCAAGAGGACAGAGATGAAATGAGTGCCAGTGAAAAAGACCATAACTTGCTCAAATTGCTTCAAATCCAATCCCTAAACACAGGAAGAAATGTAAATTCTGAGAATGGAGAGCAATCTGAAGAAACAAAATGTAAATAAAAATTAAAAAAAAAAAATTCAAAACCATGTGAAAACCATGATAGTGAATGGGATGACAAGAAGTGCAGGGAAATGGAGGAAAGCTTGCCAGTTTAATCCTCATTGAAATCACAAGATTTCATTCCCTTTCCTGAAACAAAGGTATTTCTTTTCAGGAATGGGAATGAAATCTTGAAATCGGAAAAGCAAGTCTAACAAGTGCTCCGAACAAAAGATATGATCAAAAAGAGTGAATGGAAAAACACCAGAAATTATGGAAATAGAGGGATCACAGCCAATAGGACGGAGATGAAATGAGGGCCAGTGAAAAAGACCATAACTTGCTCAAATCACTCCAAATCCAATCCTTAAACGCAGGAAAAAATGTAAATTCAGAGACAAGAGAGCACACTGAGTAGAGAAAATGTGAAAAAAGAAAAGCAAAAACTTGCAAAAACATGTGAAAACAATGATAGTGATTGGGATGACAAGAATTGCCGGGAAATGGAGCAAACCTTTCCACTTTAATCCTCATTGAAATCGCAAGATTTCATTCCCTTTCCTGAAACAAAGGTATTTCTTTTCAGAAAAAGGAATGAAATCTTGAAATCAGAAAACCAAGTCTAACAAGTGCTCTAAAAATCAGATATGATAAAAAAAAGTGGAATGGAAAAACTACAGAAATTTTGGAAATGGAGGGATCACAGCCAAGAGGACTAAGATGAAATGAGGGCCAGTAAAAGAGACCATAACTTGCTCAAATGACTCCAAATCCAATCTTTATATGCGGGAAGAAATGGAAGTTCAGGCACAGGAGAGCAATCTGAAGAAACAAAATGTATAGAAAAAACCCAAAAATTGTCAAAACCATGTGAAATCAGTGATAGTGAATGGGATGACAAGAAGTGCAGGGAAATGGAGCAAGGCTTTCCAGTTTAATCCTCATTGAAATCACAAGACTTCATTCTATTTCCTGAAAGGAAAGCTTTTCTTCTCAGGAAAGGGAATAAAATCTTGAAATCAGAAAACCAAGTCTAAGAAGCCCTCTGGAAAGGACCTAAGATCAAAAAGAGTAGAATGGACAAACTCCAGAAATTTTGGAAATGGAGAGATCAGAGCCAAGAGGACTGAGATGAAATGAGGGCCAGTGAAAAAGACAATAACTTGCACACATTACGCCAAATCCAATCTTTAAATGCAAGAAGAAATGGAAATTCTGAGAGAGGAGAGAAATCTGAAGAAACAAAATGTGAAAGAAAAAAGCAATCATTTTCAAATCCATGTGAAAACAATGATAGTGAATGGGATGACAAGAAGTGCAGCGAAATGGAGCTAGGCATGCCAGTTTAATCCTCATTGAAGTTGCAAGATTTCATTTCCTTTGCTGAAAGGACGGCTTTTCTTTTCAGGAATGGGACTGAAATCTTGAATTCAGAAAACCAAGTCAAACAAGTGCTCTGGAAAGGACATATGGTCAAAAAGAGTGGAATGGAAAAACTCCAGAAATTTTGGAAATGGAGAGATCACAGCCAAGAGGACTGAGATGAAATGAGGGCCAGTGAAAAAGACCATAACTTCCTCAAATTACTTCAAATCCAATCTTCAACTGCGGGAATAAAAGTAAATTCTGAGAATGGAGCGCAATCTGACGAAACAAAATGTGAAAAAAAAAAAAAAAATGGGAAAATGAAAAATGTGTCTGGTTCTGTCCCTGCACCGGGCGGGAACTGACCCCCAGCTAGCTCGAGTCAAAACAGACACAAATTTTCCTGTTCGTTTCGGCTTCTTGGCTAAGCAGCCAGACCCAATGTATCGAGACAGTAAACAGCAGCAGAAAAGAAAAGTCTGGCTCTCAGCTTAGCAGGTTAAAGATGTTTATTAGCAGGGAGCTTCCAGCTCAGAGACGAGCAGCTGAGAGCTTTGAGGCTGAGAGCTGAGAGAGTTTTTTTTCTCCCTCCTATCCCCTATAAGCCGGGGAGGGGTTCCAGGGAGGATACAACAAGACAACAAATCAGGGGATACAGGGGGTACCAAGGTGTGCCCACCCCCAAGCCTTGGACCAACCACCTCCAGAGGAAAAGAATTCCCCCCAGGCTACCTATCACCTAAAGCCCTCTCCCTGAGATTTCGCAATCCGGGAGGGACTTCTGGAGTGATAGACAGGCTGCCCCAGAGAAAGGGGGGCAGGGGCAGAGGGGATGTAACATGTCATGTGGGGGGTGGGATGATTGACACAAAACACCTTATTATACAGACAACACAAAAGGGATACAGAATTGGGGACACAGTGAAATGAACCACAACATAAACATCTTACAAAAACCTAATAAAACAGTTCTGCACCACCACATCTCCCCCTTTTTTGTTTTAATAACAGGAGGAGGGCTGGAACGGAGGAGGATGATATTCGAAGTCCGGGTAACTCCCGGTGAGCCGCTCTGGCTGAGTGGGCCACTCCATCTGAGGTTCCTCCTCTGGGTGTCTCCTGTCTTCTGGGTCTTCCTCCAGTTCCATGTCTTCCTCCCATCCAGGCACGGATGATACAGCAACTTGGTTCACAGAGGGGGCATGTGTGGTGCTAGAAATTAATCTACTTAACATTTTTTTGATGATACCAAATCCAATTAAAATTAACAGAATAACAAACAAAAATAACAAAACTGATTTCAAAATTGAACCCACCCAGCCCAAAATTCCCCAGTCCCCAAACAATCCATTCAGCCAGTCACCAGTCTCTCTTTTGATGTCATTCACCACATCCTGGATGCTCTGGCTGGCTTTGTGGCCTGCTCCATTGCCGTGGTGGCTTTGGACTGGGGCACTAACCATCCGGAGACAGGTGCGGCGAGACTGGCAAGCAGGAGGATGCTGAGGAGCAGGTGGAACTTCCTCAGCCCTGGGGACTGGCTCTGGACAGGTTCTGTCAGAACTAAAAGAGTTGAACAAACATTCAGCATTCAAGCAGAGGTCATTCAGGAAAGCGAAACCATCCTGGGAAAAATCTTCCCTCCTTTTCCTCCTAAAAGCTGCCTGAGTAACCTGTGGCAGTTTCTTTTTCTCCCCTGAGACCTTTGGGACATAGGGCCTCACCCATTTTGATGGTAACCACCTCGGCCCCGTGGGGGTGGACACGCAAGCGTACCCATGACCCCACGTGACTAAATCATGAGGTCCCTCTGTCCTTCCAGTCTCAGGGTCTCGGACCATGACTGGCGGCCTCTCTTTGACGTTTAGTTGAGGGTTTGCCCCGAAATGACGAACGATCGGAGGGTTTAAAAACTCGAAGGTGCTGTTTAAAAAATTCAAAGTGAATAGAGCCCTGTCCAGTCGGGTGTGTGGTGTTTCTGTTTTCAACACCGGTTGTTGTTGGTTGAGGACCCTTTTGATTTCCCTGTGGGCCCTCTCCACTACAGCTTGGCCTGTCGGGGAATGAGGGATGCTTCTTTTACGACCCACTCCCCATTGTTGCAGGAAGCTGCAGAATTCCTTGGAACGGTACGCTGGGCCATTATCAGTTTTTAATTCTTTTGGGATGCCCATGAAGGAGAAAGCCTGGATGAGGTGTTTAATTGCATCCGAGGTCTTCTTCCCTGCGTGGGCGGGAGCAAAAACTGCGCCAGAGAATGTGTCCACAGACACGTGCGCATATTTAGATCGGCCAAATTGGGGGATATGTGTTACGTCAGTCTGCCACAGCTCACAGCTGATCAGACCTCTGGGGTTTACTCCCGCACTTAAGGTGGGGAGTGCATGCTGATTACATGAGGGACAAGTAGCTACAATTGCCTTGGCCTGTTCCCAGGTGATGTGAAACCTGCGAACAAGGCCAGGCACCTTCTGATGGTGAAGCTGATGGCTGAGCTTTGCCTGCTCAAAAAATGCTTGGCAATGGGGCCATCGCTGCAGGAGCAGCAAGAGCATCAGCCCTTCTGTTCCCCTCAGCTATGAAACCCGGCAAATTGGTGTGTGATCTCATATGCATCACAAAAAATGGCTGCTTCCTGTGGGAGACAAGCTTAACAAGCTTAGAAAGCAGCCCAAACAGTGCTGTGTTAGGCACTTCCTGCAGTATGGCCTGATCTGCCCTCAATACCACCCCCGCTACATAAGCGGAGTCCGTTACTAAATTGAAGGGCTCGGGGAACCTTTCGAAAGCCCTGACGACAGCGACCAACTCAGCAACCTGAGGTGATCCCTCCACCTCAGCAACATCTGCCTCCCACTGCTGAGTCTGAGGGTCCTTCCAAGTCATAACTGACTTGTGGGACTTTCTGGATGCGTCCGTGAAAACTGTCAGGGCCTCTAAAGGCTTCCTGCTCCGAACATCTTTCAAATTCAGTGTGAATTTGGCATTCTGATTAAAAATTTT
>JANEHK010000537.1:0-17139 GCA_025960845.1 Tachycineta bicolor | reverse complement strand
GACTCCGGCCCGATCACTAACACTGGCCCATGGCCGTGACTCCGGCCCGATCACTAACACTTGCCCCTGGCCCCTGCTCCCTGCTGGGCTCCTGGGAGCAAGGCTGCTGGCTGTGCGTGGGGCGGGTCTCCGAGCCCAGCTGGCTCTGGGCACCGCGGGCTCTGGTGTGACTGGTGGTAGGAGGCACTTCCCAGATACACGCAGCGCGCTCAGCACCCGCCTGCGCATGCTGCTGTGCCGGGCGCCGGCCCGCGGGGTCCGGCGTCGGGGTAACCTCTCTAACTCTTGGTTTCTGCCCTTGGAGCCGCTTTGCCAGTGCTTTTTCCTTGGGGAATATTTGTGTTGGTGGGGATCTAATGGAGGGTAAAAAAAACCCAGGATGACTCTTGGCAGCCGTGCACCAGGTACTCACTCTGCGCATGCCTCCTTCCCCGCGGCACCCTGCGCCTCCCCCTCGGCTCACCCTCTCCTCCTCGCCCTCCTCCACGTCTGTGCTGCTCCGGGGCTCCGGTGTTGGGGTCCGGCTCCCCTGCATGCGCTGCCTGCGCCCGGGCCCCGCGGAGCTGCCTGGCTCACGGTGCATGCGGCGCGGCCCCGAGCCGGGCGCAGGCTGCGCTGGCCCTTCGGCACGCCCCGCTCCCGGTGCTCCGGAGAGGGGCTGGCGGGGGTTTGAACCGGCTGAACTGCTCTCTGCTGTTGGGGCTTCCCCCAGAAGGGAAGGCCGCGCTGGCACGGCCCTCGCACCGCTGCCCTCCGTTCCGCTCCCGGTGCTCTCCGGCCGTCTCTCTCCTTTCCCCGCGGCAGGAGTTGTCTGCGCCGGCCCGCTCGCGGGGGGAGCCGAGGCGGTGATGTGCACGCTGCTCGCATCGTCTTCATCGCTTTGGGCTCCGCTCGCTCTCTGTCCCTTCTCTCCGGAACGCGCCTTCCCCGCGCTGCTGTCTGGCTCCTCTTTGCCTGTCTGCCTGCGCTCTCGTGTGTCCCCTGTCGCGCCACACGTCTTCTTCTGGAAGCTGGGCGTCACCGGCTCGTGCGGTGGCCCAGGGGCCGAAGCCATTCCACGCGCATCCGCCGCCCCTCCGCTGCCTCGGCGGCGTGTGGCCGGGCCAGCCTCGATTCCACGGCGCGACCGCATCCCTTGTGATTTGTCTCTCTCTCCCCTCTCTGTCCCCTGCACCCTCTTTCCCCTCCAGAAAGCCGCCGAGAAGCTGAAAGAGGAGGAGAGGAAGCGGCTGGCGGAGGTGGAGGCACAGCTGGAGAAGCAGCGGCAGCTGGCCGAGGCCCACGCCAAAGCCAAGGCGCAGGCGGAGGCGGAGGCGCGGGAGCTGCAGCTCCGCATGCAGGAGGAGGTCACCCGGCGGGAGGTGGTGGCCGTGGACGCCGAGCAGCAGAAGCAGAACATCCAGCAGGAGCTGATGCAGCTGCGGCAGAACTCGGACCTGCAGATCAAGTCCAAGGTGAAGCTGATCGAGGAGGCCGAGTACAACCGCAAGAAGGTGGAGGAGGAGATCCGCCTCATCCGCCTGCAGCTGGAGAGCACCGAGAGGCAGCGGGAGAGCGCAGAGACGGAGCTGCAGGAGCTGCGGGCGCGCGCCGAGGAGGCCGAGCGGCAGAAGCGGCAGGCGCAGGAGGAGGCCGAGCGCCTGCGCCGGCAGGTGAAGGAGGAGAGCCAGAAGAAGCGGGAGGCGGAGGAGGAGCTGAAGCGCAAGGTGCAGGCCGAGCGCGAAGCGGCGCGGGAGAAGCAGAAGGCGGTGGCGGACCTGGAGCAGCTGCGGCTGCAGGCGGAGGAGGCCGAGCGGCGCATGCGGCAGGCGGAGGCCGAGAAGGACCGGCAGATCCAGATGGCCCAGGAGGTGGCCCAGCGCAGCGCCGAGGCCGAGCTGCAGAGCAAGAGGCTCTCTTTCGCCGAGAAGACGGCGCAGCTGGAGCTGTCGCTGCAGCAGGAGCACGACGTGGTGGCCCAGCTGCAGGAGGAGGCCGAGCGGCTGAAGAGGCAGCAGCTGGAGGCCGAGCGCTCGCGGGAGGAGGCCGAGAAGGAGCTGGAGCGCTGGCGGCAGAAGGCCAACGAGGCGCTGCGCCTGCGGTTGCAGGCCGAAGAGGTGGCCCACAAGAAGTCGCTGGCGCAGGAGGAGGCCGAGAAGCAGAAGGAGGACGCGGAGCGCGAGGCCCGCAAGCGCGCCAAGGCGGAGGAGGCCGCCCTGCGGCAGAAGGAGCTGGCGGAGGAGGAGCTGGAGAAGCAGCGGGAGCTGGCGGAGGGCACGGCCCAGCAGAAGCTGGCGGCGGAGCACGAGCTGATCCGGCTGAAGGCGGAGATGGAGAACGGGGAGCAGCAGCGCCTGCTCCTGGAGGAAGAGCTCTCGCGGCTGAAGGGGGAGGTGAACGAGGCCATCCAGAGGAGGAAAGAGCTGGAGGAGGAGCTGGCCAAGCTGCGGGCAGAGATGGAGGTCCTGCTGGAGAGCAAGGCCAAGACGGAGGAGGAGTCGCGCTCCAGCAGCGAGAAGTCCAAGCAGCGGCTGGAGGCGGAGGCCAACAAGCTGCGGGAGCTGGCCGAGGAGGCCGCCCGCCTGCGCGCCCTCTCCGAGGAGGCCAAGCGGCAGCGGCAGCTGGCGGAGGACGAGGCCGGCCGGCAGCGGGCCGAGGCCGAGCGCATCCTGAAGGAGAAGCTGGCGGCCATCAACGAGGCCTCGCGGCTGAAGGCGGAGGCGGAGATCGCGCTGAAGGAGAAGGAGGCGGAGAACGAGCGTCTGCGGCGGCTGGCGGAGGACGAGGCCTACCAGCGCAAGCTGCTGGAGGAGCAGGCGGCCCAGCACAAGCAGGACATCGAGGAGAAGATTGCGCTGCTGAAGCGCTCCTCGGAGAGCGAGCTGGAGAGGCAGAAGGGGCTCGTGGAGGACACGCTGCGGCAGCGGCGGCAGGTGGAGGAGGAGATCCGCGCCCTCAAGGCCAGCTTCGAGAGGGCCTCGGCCGGCAAGAGCGAGCTGGAGCGGGAGCTGAACCGCATCCGTGGGGAGGCAGAGGAGGTGCAGCGCAGCCGGGAGCAGGCGGAGCGGGAGGCTGAGCGGCAGCGGGCGCTGGCGCTGGAGGAGGAGGGCCGGCGGCGCGAGGCCGAAGAGAAGGTGCAGGCCATCCTGGCGGCCGAGGAGGAGGCCGGGCGGCAGCGGCGGCAGGCCCTGGAGGAGGTGGAGCGGCTGCGGGCCATGGTGGAGGAGGCGCGGCGGCAGAAGGAGCTGGCGGAGAAGGAGTCGGAGCGGCAGATCCAGCTGGCGCGGGAGGCGGCGCAGAAGCGGATCGCGGCGGAGGAGAAGGCGCACCTGGCCGCTGTGCAGCAGAAGGAGCAGGAGCTGCTGCAGACGCGCCAGCAGGAGCAGAGCCTCCTGGACCGGCTGCGCGACGAGGCCGAGCGGGCCCGGCGGGCGGCCGAGGAGGCCGAGTTTGCCCGCGGCAAGGCCGAGCAGGACGCCAGCCTGTCCCGGCAGCGCGTGGAGGAGGCCGAGCGGCTGAAGCAGCGGGCGGAGGAGGAGGCGCAGGCCAAGGCGCAGGCACAGGCGGACGCAGAGAAGCTGCGGAAGGAGGCCGAGCTGGAGGCGGCGAAACGGGCGCAGGCGGAGCAGGCGGCCCTGCGGCAGAAGCAGCTGGCCGACGCCGAGATGGAGAAGCACAAGAAGTTCGCCGAGCAGACGCTGCGGCAGAAGGCGCAGGTGGAGCAGGAGCTGACCAAGGTGAAGCTGCAGCTGGACGAGACGGACCACCAGAAGGGCATCCTGGACGAGGAGCTGCAGCGGCTGAAGGAGGAGGTGACGGACGCCGTGCGGCAGAAGGCGCAGGTGGAGGAGGAGCTCTTCAAGGTGCGGGTGCAGATGGAGGAGCTGGCCAAGCTGAAGAGCCGCATCGAGGAGGAGAACAAGGCGCTGATCCTCAAGGACAAGGACAACACGCAGAAGTTCCTGGCAGAGGAGGCAGAGAAGATGAAGCAGGTGGCAGAGGAGGTGGCCCGGCTGAGCGTGGAGGCGCAGGAGGCCGCCCGCATGCGGCAGCTGGCCGAGGACGACCTGGCGCAGCAGCGGGCGCTGGCGGAGAAGATGCTGAAGGAGAAGATGCAGGCGGTGCAGGAGGCCACGCGGCTGCGGGCTGAGGCTGAAATGCTGCAGAAGCAGAAGGATCTGGCGCAGGAACACGCCAAGAAGCTGCAGGAGGACAAGGAGCAGATGCAGCAGCGCCTGGCTGAGGAGACGGAGGGCTTCCAGAAGACGCTGGAGGCTGAGCGCCGGCGGCAGCTGGACATCACGGCCGAGGCCGAGCGCCTCAAGCTGCAGGTGGCGGAGATGAGCATGGCCCAGGCCAAGGCCGAGGAGGAAGCCAAGCGGTTCAAGAAGCAGGCGGAGGAGATCAGTGAGAGGCTGCACGAGACCGAGCTGGCCACGCAGGAGAAGATGACGATGGTGCACACCCTGGAGATCCAGCGGCACCAGAGCGACGAGGACGCGGAAAAGCTGCGCAAGGCCATCGCGGACCTGGAGGAGGAGAAGGAGAAGCTGAAGCGGGAGGCGGCGCTGCTGCAGCAGAAGGCAGAGGAGGTACTGGGCTGTGGGTCCCCCTTAGCGGTGGCGGTAGGCAGGGAGGCCGTCCCTCTTCCCAGCCTGCCCCCACCATCCCTGGGCAGGTCCCCAAGGACCGTGGCTTGGGGATGGTGGGGCAGGAGCCCCTGTGCAGGTCAGGGATGTGCGCAGAGTTGGAGGCAGTGCAGCGAACCCCTCAGGCAGCGTCGGAGCGGGAGCAGGACCCCCGAACCCCCGCTGCTCTCCCGCCCCGTGGCACGTCCTGCCGTGTTCCGCTCCGTGCCCAGCTCCCAGCCTTGGCGCTGGGGGTTCCTTTGTGTCCTTCCCCTGCTCGTCCCTGCCCCGCGTTGTGTGTGGCTCCCTAACCCCGGCTCTGCTCCTTAACTCTTACCTGACCTGACACAGGGAGCGTGTGGGTGACTCTGTGCCTCCGTGTGCCACCCCTTGCCGCCCGTGCCCCTGCCTCAGCTCCCCGCTCTGTCCCTCCCGGGTGTCTGACCACGCTGTTCTCTCTCCCACCCCAGATGCAGGTGGCCCAGCAGGCTCAGCTCCGTCAGGAGACGCAGCTCCTCCAGCAGAGCTTCCTGACGGAGAAAGATGCCCTGCTGCAGAGGGAGAAGTTCATTGAGGAGGAGAAGGCGAAGCTGGAGAAGCTCTTTAAGGATGAGGTGAACAAGGCCCAGAACCTGAAGGCAGAGCAGGAGAGGCAGCAGCAGGAGATGGAGCAGGAGAAGCAGCAGTTGAAAGCTATGTTAGATGAAGCCAAGAAGCATCAGAAGGAAGCCGAGGAAAACGTCCGGCACAAGCAGGAGGAGCTGCAGCAGCTGGAGAGGCAGCGGCAGCAGCAGGAGAAACTTCTGGAAGAAGAGAACAAGAAGCTGAGGGAGAGGCTGGAGCAGATGCAGGAGGAGTACAAGGCCGCCCTGGCCCAGAGACGGGAGATCATGATCCAGACAGACGACCTGCCCGGGGAGGCGGTGACGACAACGCAGCTGCTGGACATCAAGGCTGTTCCCAACGGCCGGGATGCGATGGACGGCTTAGCCCAGAACGGGGAGCCGGAGTTCGCCTTTGACGGCATCCGGCAGAAGGTGTCGGCAGAGAAGCTGGCTGACGCCGGCATTCTGAGCAGAGAGAGCTTGGACAAGTTGGCGAAGGGCGTCGTGAGCGTGGGCGAGCTCTCCCAGAGGGAGGATGTCAAGAAGTACCTGCAGGGCAAGAGCAGCATTGCGGGTTTGCTGATCAAACCCTCCAACCAGAAGATGAGCATCTACGAGGCCATGAAGAAGAAGCTGCTCAGCCCGGGCACGGCACTGGTGCTCCTGGAGGCACAGGCCGCCTCCGGCTTCATCATCGACCCCGTGCGGAATGCGAGGCTCTCGGTGAACGAGGCGGTGCGGGAGGGGGTGATCGGGCCCGAGCTGCACAACAAGATGCTGTCGGCCGAGCGCGCCGTCACCGGCTACAAGGATCCGTACACGGGCGACAAGATCTCCCTGTTCCAGGCCATGCAGAAGGAGCTGATCGTCAAGGACCACGGCATCCGCCTGCTGGAGGCCCAGATCGCCACCGGCGGCATCATCGACCCCGTGCACAGCCACCGCCTGCCCGTGGAGGCGGCCTACAAGCGCGGCTACTTCGACCAGGAGATGAACCAGGTCCTGTCCGACCCCAGCGACGACACCAAGGGCTTCTTCGACCCCAACACTCAGGAGAACCTGACCTACCTGCAGCTGATGGAGCGGTGCGTGACTGACCCGGACACGGGGCTGTGCCTCCTGCCGCTCACCGATCAAGCAGCCAAGGCTGGGGAGCTGGTCTACACCGACAAGGAGGCCAAGGATGTCTTCAAGAAGGCCACGGTGACGGCACCGTTCGGCAGGTTCCAAGGGAAGACGATGACCATCTGGGAGCTCATCAACTCTGAGTACTTCACTGAGGACCAAAGGCGGGACCTGATCCAGCAGTACAGGACCGGCAAGATCACAGTGGAGAAGATCATCAAGATCGTCATCACGGTTGTGGAGGAGAGCGAGAGAAAGAGCCAGATGTGCTTCGAGGGCCTGCGGGGCCCCGTGCCCGCTGCCGAGCTGCTCGAGAGCAAGATCATCAACAAGGACCTCTACAACCAGCTGCACCAGGGCAAGAAGTCCGTCAAGGACGTGGCGGGGATGGAATCCGTGCGGCAGTACCTGAAGGGCACGGACGCCATCGCCGGCGTCCTGGTGGAGTCTACGGGCCAGAAGCTCACCTTCTACGAGGCCCTGAAGAGAAACCTGCTGAGGCCAGAGGTTGCCCTGTCCCTGCTGGAGGCGCAAGCTGCCACCGGCTACATCATCGACCCCGTGGGCAACCAGCTCTTCTCCGTGGACGAGGCAGTGAAGGCCGAGGTGGTGGGGCCCGAGTTCCACGAGAAGCTGCTGTCGGCAGAGAAGGCAGTGACTGGCTACAAGGATCCCTACACGGGTCAGACGGTTTCCCTCTACCAGGCGCTGCAGAAGGGCCTCATCCCCAGCGACACCGGGCTCCGGCTGCTGGACGTCCAGCTCGCCACCGGCGGCATCATCGACCCCGTCAACAGCCACCGGCTCCCGCTCGAGGTGGCCTACAAGCGCGGCTACCTCGACCCGGAGGTAAACAGCGCTCTGGCCGAGCTCGCCAAGGCTTTCTACTGTCCCAACACCCAGGAGCACCTCAGCTACGCCCAGCTGCAGAGGAGCTGCCACCGCGACAAGCAGACCGGCCTGTGCCTGCTGCCGCTGTCCGACGAGGCCATCCAGTCGCAGCAGGAGGAGGTCTACACCGACAGCCAGGCCAAGGAGTGCTTCGACAAAGCGACCGTAGAGGTGCCGGTGGGCAGCATGAAGGGCCGGACGATGACCATCTGGGAGCTGATCCACTCCGAGTACTTCACGGAGGACCACAGGCGGGAGCTGCTGCGACAGTACAAGACCGGCAAAGTGACGATCGAGAAGATCATCAAGATCGTGATCACCATCATCGAGGAGGCAGAGACCAAGAAGCAGGAGAAGCTGACATTCAGTGGTCTGCGTGCCCCGGTGCCCGCCAGCGAGCTGCTGGAGTCCTGCATCATCAGCAAAACCCAGTACGAGCAGCTGAAGGAAGGCAAGAAATCGGTGAAGGACCTCTCCGAGACAGACGCGGTGAGGAGGTTCCTGCACGGCAGCGACTGCATCGCCGGCGTCTACGTGGAGGCCACCAAGGAGAAGCTGAACATCTATGAGGCCATGAAGAGGAACCTGCTGAGGCCCAGCACCGCCGTGGTCCTCCTGGAGGCCCAGGCGGCCACGGGGTTCTTGATCGACCCCGTGAAGAACCGCAAGCTGTACGTCAACGAGGCGGTGAAGGCCGGCATCGTCGGGCCCGAGCTGCACGAGAAGCTGCTGTCGGCCGAGAAGGCCGTCACGGGGTACAAGGACCCCTACTCGGGCGATACCATCTCCCTCTTCCAGGCCATGAAGAAAGGGCTGATCGTCAGGGAGCACGGCATCCGCCTGCTGGAGGCCCAGATCGCCACCGGCGGCATCATCGACCCCGTGCACAGCCACCGCCTGCCCGTGGAGGTGGCCTACAAGCGCGGCTACTTCGACCAGGAGATGAACCGGACCCTGTCCGACCCCGGCGACGACACCAAGGGCTTCTTCGACCCCAACACTCAGGAGAACCTGACCTACCTGCAGCTGAAGGAGCGGTGCATCGAGGATCCCGAGACGGGCCTGTACCTGCTGCCCCTGCGGGAGCCCGAGAAGCCGAAGGTGGTGGAGACCACTCACGCGTACACGGAAGCAGAGACGCGGAAGGTGTTTGAGGAGACGCAGGTGGACATCCCTGTGGGCAGCCGGGCGGGCTCCTCCATGTCGCTGTGGGAGATCATGCACTCGGACCTGCTGCCCGAGGAGCAGCGCAAGCACCTCATGGAGGAGTTCCAGTCAGGCCGCGTGTCCAAGGAGCGCATGATCATCATCATCATCGAGATCATCGAGAAGACCGAGATCATCCGGCAGCAGAATCTCACGTCCTACGACTACCTCCGGCGCCGCATCACGGCCGAGGACCTCTACGAGGCCAAGATTATCTCGCAGGACATCTACAACCTGCTGAAACAGGGCTCCAAAACCTTCCGGGAGCTCCTGGACGTGGAGACCGTCTGGAAGTACCTTTACGGGTCGGGCTGCGTGGCCGGCATCTACATCCCCTCCTCCAAGCAGACGCTCAGCATCTACCAGGCGCTGAAGAAGGGGCTGATCAACCCCGAAGTGGCCCGCTCCCTCCTGGAGGCCCAGGCAGCCACCGGCTTCATGATCGACCCCACGAAGAATGAAATGCTGACTGTCGACGAGGCAGTCAGGAAGGGCGTGGTGGGGCCGGAGATCCACGACCGGCTCCTGTCGGCAGAGAGGGCTGTGACCGGCTACAGAGACCCCTACAGCGAACAGAAGATTTCCCTCTTCCAGGCCATGAAGAAGGATCTCATTCCCAGCGAAGAGGCCCTCAAGCTCCTGGACGCCCAGATCGCCACCGGCGGCGTGATTGACCCGCACCTGGGCTTCCACCTGCCCCTGGAGGTGGCCTACCAGCGGGGCTTCATCAACAAGGAGACGTACGACATGCTGTCGGAGCCCAGCGAGGTGCGCAGCTACGTGGACCCCTCCACGGACGAGAAGCTGAGCTACACGCAGCTGCTGAAGCGGTGCCGGAAGGACGAGAGCTCCAGGCTCCTCCTGCTCCCGCTCTGCGACACGCGGAAGCTCACCTTCCGGGGCCTGCGGAAGCAGATCACCGTGGAGGAGCTGGTCCTTTCGCAGGTGATGGATGAAGCCACGGCCCAGCGCCTCCAGGAGGGGCTCACCTCCATCGAGGAGGTCTCGAAGAACCTGAAGAAGTTCCTGGAGGGCACCAGCTGCATCGCCGGCGTCTTCGTGGACTCCACGAAGGAGCGCCTCTCCATCTACCAGGCCATGAAGAAGGGCATCATCCGGCCTGGCACTGCCTTCGAGCTCCTGGAGGCGCAGGCGGCCACGGGCTACGTGATTGACCCCATCAAGGGCCTGAAGCTGACAGTGGAGGAGGCCGTGCGCATGGGCATCGTGGGCCCCGAGTTCAAGGACAAGCTGCTGTCTGCCGAGAGGGCCGTCACCGGCTACCGGGACCCCTACACCGGAAAGCTCATCTCCCTCTTCCAGGCCATGAAGAAGGGTCTGATCCTGAAGGACCACGGCATCCGCCTGCTGGAGGCCCAGATCGCCACGGGCGGCATCATCGACCCCGAGGAGAGCCACCGCCTGCCCGTGGAGGTGGCCTACAAGCGCGGCCTCTTTGACGAGGAGATGAACGAGATCCTGCTGGACCCCAGCGACGACACCAAGGGCTTCTTCGACCCCAACACGGAGGAGAACCTCACCTACCTGCAGCTGATGGAGCGGTGCATCACCGACCCGGAGACCGGCCTCTGCCTCCTGCCTCTGAAGGAGAAAAAGCGGGAGAGGAAGACGTCCTCCAAGTCCTCCGTCCGCAAGCGCCGGGTGGTGATCGTCGACCCAGAGACAGGCAAGGAGATGTCCGTGTACGAAGCCTATCGCAAGGGCCTCATTGACCACCAGACTTACCTGGAGCTGTCGGAGCAGGAGTGCGAGTGGGAGGAGATCACCACCTCCTCCTCGGACGGCGTGGTGAAGTCGATGATCATCGACCGGCGCTCGGGGCGCCAGTACGACATCGATGACGCCATCGGCAAGGGCCTGATCGACCAGTCAGCCCTGGACCAGTACCGCTCGGGCACCCTCTCCATCACCGAGTTCGCCGACATGCTCTCCGGCAACATGGGCGGCTTCCGGTCGCGGTCGTCCTCCGTCGGATCCTCCTCCTCCTACACCGCCAGCCCGGCCCTGTCACGGACCCAGATCTCCATGTGGACCGACCCAACCGAAGAGACGGGGCCGGTGGCAGGCATCCTGGACACGGACACCCTGGAGAAGGTGTCCATCACGGAGGCGATGCGCCGCAACCTGGTGGACAACATCACGGGGCAGCGCCTGCTGGAAGCCCAGGCCTGCACGGGGGGCATCATCGACCCCAACACCGGCGACAAATGCACCGTCGCCGACGCCGTCACCAAGGGCCTGGTCGACAAGATCATGGTGGACCGCATCAACCTGGCGCAGAAGGCCTTCTACGGCTTCGAGGACCCGCGGACCAAGACGAAGATGTCGGCGGCGCAGGCGCTGAAGAAGGGCTGGCTGTACTACGAGGCCGGGCAGCGGTTCCTGGAGGTGCAGTACCTGACAGGGGGCCTGATCGAGCCCGATGCCCCAGGCCGCGTCTCCCTGGACGAGGCGCTGCAGAAGGGCACCATTGACGCGCGGACTGCCCAGAAGCTGCGGGATGTCAACACCTACTCCAAGTACCTCACCTGCCCCAAGACCAAGCTCAAGATCTCCTACAAGGACGCCATGGACCGGAGCATGATCGAGGACGGGACCGGCCTGCGGCTGCTGGAGGCCTCCTCCCAATCCAGCAAGGGCTACTACAGTCCCTACAACATCAGCAGCGCCGGCTCCACCTCCGGATCGCGCTCGGGCTCTCGCACCGGCTCCCGCTCGGGCTCCCGGCGCGGCAGTTTCGACGCCACCGGCTCCGGCTTCTCCATGACCTTCTCTTCCTCCTCCTACACCTCCTCGAGTTTCGGGCGCAGATACGCGGGCGGTACCCAGGACACCCTGGAGGCGGCTGCCCTCGCCCTCGCCCTGGCCGCACCCAGGAGCTGCGGGTGGGAGGCGAGCAGGGAGTGTCCCGGGGCCCGTGGGCCCCTGCTCCGCGTGGCCTGAGACCTTCCAGCCCCTCCCCGAGGCGCTGCCTCACCCGCTCCGCATGTGGCAACGCTGCTGGCTAATCACTAGTAAAAAAAATTTTTTTTTTTTTTTTTTTTTTTTAATTTTGAACCTCCACTCTTTTCCCAAAGCAGTGCCTCAAAGTTTAACCAAAAAAGAGACGAGAACTAATAAATTAATATATGCGAATGTGCTGACAGTGTTTGTATATTAAGAGACGAGAGAGAACACACACTACCCTCCCCGCCCCGCGCCCCCCAGGAGCTGGGCGCCAGGAAAACAGTTCCCTCTTTGGATCTAACCACTTAGCACTCTTTTTTTAATTAACCTGCCGGCTTCAGCCCCCTTGCACCCCGAAGGAGGAGACTGCCTGGGCCCCGTGGCGCCCCGACGTGCCGGAGGAGGACATCGCGGGCTCCTCGGCGCTGTACAGCCAGACACACCACGCCAGCCCTGAAGCTGCTGCCTGGACCCCCCTTCCACGTGCCCTCAGTGCAGCGAGGAGGGGGGCTCTGCACCCCGGCCCCCCACCCCGCTCCCCGAGCTGCCCCACCTCCCTTGCCTCGGCCTCCCGGCGCGTCCCCGCCGCCGCCACCACCGCCGCCACGCCGGTGGCCCAACCGTAAGTGCCGCGCCGGCGCTGCCCGGTGCTTCCGCTCGCCACTTCGCCCGCCGAGGGGCTTCGCCGCGTGCCTGCCTCCGCCAGCCCGCCCGCTCGCCCGGGACGCGCCCGCCGCGGCCGGCCGGTCTGTCTGTCTGTCTGTCTGTCTGTCTCTGCGTGTATCTGGGAAGTGCTTCTGCTCGAGGTGGATTTCCTCACGCTCTGGTGGCTCCACACGCTCCCCGTCTGCCAGAGCCCACGCCCCAGCCTGGGTCTGTGCAGCTCCTGCACCCGGAGCCCCCCAGGAGCCCCGGGGGTTTTCCCGGCCCTCACCAAGGGCATGAGGGCCGCGGGAGCCCTGCAGCGCAAGGGTGGGCCGTGGGATGCTGTAGCAGCCCGGGCGCACGGTCGGTCATCAGAAATAGGCAGATTTCCGCAAACCCGGCCTCCTTTTCCTTCTTCTTCGCGGTGATTCCATCCCCTTGGCTCTGCCGCACCCCGCCCCGCGCCGGCGCTAACGCGCTCTCTCTCTGGCAGACGTCTTTTTCCAGTCCCAACAAAGACCTCCCAGTGCCGCTGGGCGAGCTCCTGAGCTGGGTCTCCGACATCAGCAGGTCGTGGACGGGCTCGAGGGGAGCCCCGAAGGCGGCAGCTGCCCGGCCGTGCTCACCAGCGCAGGTAACGCCGACCCCTCCCGGGTGCGTCCCGGTCCCGCGGCGGGTGACGGCCGGGCTCGGTGGCTTCATCCCATGGGTTGTTCTCCCTTGTCTCATCCCATCTTCTCTGTTGGCTTTGTTGTAGCGTGGCTGGATGTCCATACCACCTCCCCTCATCGCCGCCGTGGAGCCCGTCCCCCGCCCTGAGGCCGGTGGGACCGCACCCGAGGACACGGGGACGTTCTCCCTCGCCCTTTGCGCTTGCCAGAGACTGGGGCCACGGTGCCCGAGCGGCCCCGTGACCCAAGAAGCACCCGCAGGGCCACCTGGCCCCCGCTGGCCCCACACACTCCCTCCTGCCCGGGGGCGGCCTCCCGGCGTGGTGTCGGGCTCACCGCGGATCTCCAACACATCTCCTCCTTCCCACCCGCTCTCATCTGCCGCCTGTAAATCCAGTCATGTTACCCTCCGCCTCTGGTGTCATTATTGCTCTCATCACCCCGCCTGGCTTTGCATGAGGCGCCGCTGCGCGCGGCTCCGGGGCAGTCCCCGCTCCCGGGGACCCCCGCGCCCCTCCTCGGGGTTCCACCCCTTGCCCAAACGCGTCTCTTTTCGGGGGCAAAACACTAAACCTGTACATAACCACAAAGCGTCTGTTAAGAGGAGGGGTGCGGGCCCAGGGCTCCCCTGCGAGGGCAGTAAAGGAGAATCCTCTGAAACCAGCCGGCAGCTCTGCGTCCTCTGTTCCCCCCTCGGCCTTGCCGCGGGCGGCGGTGAAGCGCGCCGGGGTGCCGCGGGTCTCAGCAGCTCCTGCGCGCCCCCGGATTTGGGGAGTGGGTGCCGTGGGGGCTCCCGAGCGCGGCTTGTACGAGGACAGACGTCACCGGGACGCGCAAAGCAATCACACGTAGAGGAGAAATGTGGCAGGGCAGAGAGGTTCTTCCGTGCCAGCTCAAGGCTGAGTCAGGGCGGAGAAAAAGAGAGAGAGAGAGTCTCCTGTTTATTTCTTACTTTTTATACATTTGTGGGTCTGGCTGTGGATTGGCTTTTTGGAGTTCTCACCCCCTCAGCCGAATGGCCAAACCAGCTGTCAGTTACAATTGTTTTCAGGTTAGAAATATGCAAACAAAGGACAGAGAATGAAAAACAAAGGATTTTTTAATGTTACAACTGTGAGAAAAAGGTAGAAACCGCTCCTAATATCGTACAGTAGCGAAAAGATCTGGCTCCATTCATATGAAAACCAAAAAGCTTTCAAAAACTCAGAAAAACCAAGGTGACAGACTGACCCTCATCGCCGGGGCTCTGGACGGGCAGGGACGCTGTGCTCCGTGCCGCTCTGCTCCACCTCTGCCCGGTGTGGGCGGATGGCAGCGGTCCGCTGCGAGGTTTCGGCGGGGTTCAGGGGCTGTGACGGCCCGGCAGCCGCTGGGAGGGCAGCAGCATCCAGAAGGGGAAGCCTGGCGGACCTGGAGATGCCGCCACCGGCACGGGGGGCTCGGGGGGGTTCCGTCCAGCCCGCTGAGACAGGCGCTGCTGCGCAGGATCCCCCAGCGCCGGGCTCGGGGGCCGCCGGAGCGCCAGAGCTGTCAGGACCTTGCAGGAGCCCTGCCGCGGTCCAGGGAGGGGCTGGTGGGGTGTGGGGGTGTGGGGAGCGGCCGAGCGTGTCAGCAGCCCCGCGTGGGGATGGCAAAGGCTGGCCGGGACAGATGGCGGTGCCTGGGTGGGGCGTTAATTGCATTGTCCGTCAGCAATTAACCGCAGCGTCCGTCTGTCCCCACCGGCAGCGGGATGCGGCCGTGAGGGGGACTCAAGGGGGGGTCGCAGCCTTTTGGGGGGGGGCTCAGGAGAGATCCCAGAACAGCGAGACACTCCTCCAGGTGACACAAACTGCTTGGGGCCCTGCCCCGCCTCACTGCCCCCCAGATGTTCCCTGCTCCCCCAGATGTTCTTTGCTTACCCGCCCTGACTTTCCGAGTCCTCCCCCAAGGCCAGCAACCTGTCCAAAAGCTCCTGAGACCACCAAGAGCCCCCTGACCCATGGCCCGGTCCCGTGTCGCGGGCTGGAAGCCCCTCACCAGCCCCTGCCCCGGCACCGGCGGGGTCCGGCTCTTTCCCGGAGAGGAACGCCCCTGCTGCCGGCCCCAGCCGCGGGGCTCGCACCCATCCGTGCGCCGGGCTGGGATCCTGTTCCCCCCGCACCGCTCTGACCCTGCCTGGGGCACTGGGATCCCCCCGCAGCGGCTGCCGAAGGGAGGAGGATGAGGAGGGGGGCTACGCCCTGAGGTCCGGGCTGACTGCTCCCGGGGTGAGCCGGCCTCTTCCTCCCTTCATCCACGGACTCTCCTCATCCTCTTGCGCTGCCCCACGTCACCCTCCTGCTCCCCTCTGTCCCTCCCAGAGCCCCGGAGCGAGCGGGCCGAGCCCGTCACGGCGCAGAACTCCACAATTCCCCGTTTTAACGCCCTGCTGCTGCTGGAGCGAACCCTCCCCGTCCCCGCGAGTCAAACCAGCCCTGGGGCATCGTGCGGCGCCCAGCGCCTCCCTCCCCTCCGGGCTCCCTCTCTCCTCTCCCGGCGTTTCCCGGCCGCCCTCGGAGGGTGCGAGCGGCAGCACCGCCCCGTCCTGGCTGCCGGGATCCCGTCCCAAGCGCCGCGGCTCGGCCGAGCGCTGGCACCGGGGCAGCTGCCAGCTCTCTCCTCCGTGCCCACCGCCCCAGGCGCCGCTGGCTCGGCCCCCGCCGCGCCGGGAACGCTGTGTACCGCTGCTCCACAAAGGCGGAACGGCCTCTCCCACGCCTCCCCACTCTCCGGGAGGGAGCTGGAACTCCTCAGGGCCAGGGAACACCCCCCTCCCTCTCTCCCCTCTCCCCAGACCCCCTCCCGAAGCTCTGGAGCTCCGGCCAAGGGCGCTGAAAATCCCGCTCTGTCCACGGGCACCGGGCAGCCCCCGGAGCTCAGCGCAGGGCCGGCAGGAGCCACGGGCACCGGGCAGCCCCCGGAGCCGTGGGAGGCGAAAGAATGAATATTTCAGAAGGCAAAGAGCACAGAAAAGGCTTTATTGTCTCATTCCCGCCGCCTTTTATCAGATATCAGATAACCTTTGATCCGGTTAAGACTTGACACGATTGGCGAGCGGGGACGACACCTCTCTGATCCCATTGGTGAAACCAAGGGAAAGGGCAAAACACCTGGAGAAGGAATTACTTTTCGGGAGAGTTGTTTTTGCTGGGATTGTTTTGGGAAGAGGATTTATCGAGAACTTTTCCCTTGGGAATTGTTGGAGTCCAGGGAATTCCTTCGGCTGCCCTGGAGGGTCAGAGACCTGGGCAGGGGGGTCTGGGACCCCAGCCCAGAGCCCAGAGGGACATTGGCTTTGATCCCAGTCCATGGGAAAGGCTTCCAACACTGAGAGATAAATTACAGGCCACAGGAGTGTGAAAAATAGAAATTTAGCTTATCACAGGGTGAAAAAACGGTGAAAAACCAGTAAATCTAGGTTTCTAGCATTGAAGTGAATGGGGGCAAGATAAGAGAATGTAGGGCGTTGTCTCCTGCTTCTTCCTTCTCCTTCCCTCACTCCATTTCCTGCAGTGACGGTGGCACAGAGGAGTTTAAGGAGACTGGGTCAGAGTAGGGATGAGCTGTTCAGTGTAAGCGATAGGTGTTGGCAAATAATGATAAATAAAGAGCACGTAACAATTGGTATAAAAGACAGCGACAGCCCAGTGCGGGAGGAGTCGGGAGTCAGAGTCGGAGCCCGAGCAGCTGCAAACATCTTTCGTGAGGCGCTGAGAAAACTGTAAGATAAGAAACAATAAACGAAGCGCGCAACCTTTAAAAATCAGAACCTGAAGACTCCGTCTCTTTCTTCCGGTTGGCACAGAGCTTTGCAGGGGGCAAAAAACCCTCTAAAACCACCTGAATGTGGGGGAAAGCCCACGGCAGGGAAGCAGTCAGCGGCTGCCGGCACGCAGAAATCCCTTCAGACGTAACCCACACACGGGCAGCCCGCAGGGTTCGATGCCCGAGCCGGTGCCGGGGGTCGCTCTGGACCGATCCCCGGGGGCTTGTGCTGCACCCATCTGGGGTTTCTCCTCCCCTCGGGGTCTCCCGTGTCTGGGACGGGCTGGCAGCGATCATCGGAGCCCCAGCGCCGCCAGCCCGAGCTGGAGCTGGAGCTGGGAGAGCGTTTCCCTGCGTTGTGACAGCGCAGTCCTGCCCCGCGATGAGGGCTCACCGTGGGGCACACAGGGACCACCGGGGTGGGGCGGGAGGGTTGTGACTGTGCTGGGGCCTCTCGGGTTTTAGTTACGAGATTCGTGTGGTTTTGGAGTCATTTTGGCCTCCTGCAAAGCTCTGAGCCAGACACAACAAAGAGACGGAGTCTTCAGGTTCTGGTTTCTCGAGGTTGCGCTCTGTTTATTGTTTGTTGTCTCACAATTCTCTCAGTGCCCAGCTGAGCTCTGTGCAGCTGCTCGG